>JAGDQP010060999.1:1269-12112 GCA_022664845.1 Lepisma saccharinum
TTGCGATTTGTGTCCATATAGTTTTTTGTTTGTTTTGATGTCTATTTCAACTCCCAAACGCTGTTATAGGAATTACGGAACACCCTGTATATCCTTTGTTGTTCAAAAATACTTTCTATACAAGGTACATTATTTATAGAGCATTTAATTATGAGTTATATACCTAATTATGGAAGTACGTTCAACCACTGATATGGGTTCGTTGGAGCATAGAAACATATTAGAAACGGAGAAATAATCTTTTGTAATTTCAGTAACTGAAAACAATATTGTGTTGTTGTTGTTTTTTTATAACAGCTAAACATACAGTAAATAATTGTGAGTTTCTATTCAGGATGATAATTTAAAATTTGAATCTCTTTTCATTGTTATAATTGCCAATGAGTGTAGATCAAAGAGGCCTGAGAATATACAATGGATCTGATGCGCGTGATGGTGAGTTGAAGTAACACAACAGTGTCCAATCATTCTCTTGAGTTAATTAGTAAAGTATATATTAATTTTAAGCAATGCTGATATTTCTAAATAACCATTAATGTCTGAAATGCAAAAGCCCACGAAAGACGTTGCTATTATTTATGTTGTAACATAACTAAACTGAGAAGTGGTTTATAATATTTTCTGACATCATTTGATAGAGTTTACACTTCTAGAATTGCAACACAACGACAAAGATACCAACAATAGCCCAATTTATGAGTTTGAAGACTTGAAGGATAAAGTTAGTTTAAATGTACCTTCAAACACAATTATAAAATATTCGTTTGTGCTATTATGTTAATACCCAATTCGAGATACAATTATGGTAATTGTGACTCACACTGTTTTGCAATATATTGGTAACAAAATTCAGTAACATGCAATGATTTCTTGAATGAACTGCTTTATTTAAGTTAATTTAGGAGACTATTATTAATTTACCTCACAATGATTTATCGTATGTAGCAAAACAATGTATAAAACATATATGGGTTGTATAAAACATATCAAATTTATGCAGTTACAGCACTAGAACTATATTATTTTGACAAGCCAATTCCCATTAAGATACCAATTTCATACACCAAGTTATCTATGCGAACACCCTACTATCTGCTCTACTCCGGAAATATGTATTATAGTAATAACAGATTGTCTTGTGTTTTGCAAATTATTATATATATATAAGAATGTGCATGTTTTTTTAAATTTAAAGGCAGAAATAAAGACAGACGTATCATTTGTCTCGTCCAATATATGAATGTTATTGTAAAAACGGACCTAAGTCACTCTATTGAGGGGGGGTTGAGTTATTGCTTGTATGAGTCTCTCTGGGGGTAGGCCCATGTTTTGCATCACAAATGGTCCTGATCCAACTACCACAACAGTATCATGATAGCCCCAAAACTATACTTCATATCCTTACTGTGTTAGAGAAGATTGTTTTTGTTGTTTTTCTCGAAACTTCTCTAATGTGACTCCGGTCTCTTTTCGCAATAACATATTCGTATAAAGGTGCATCAAATCCCTCACTCTCAACAAAGTGACTTGTCCCTAGGTTTAACGTATTCTAATTAGGTTCTAATAAATCCTATAAAACCTATTTCTATAAAAGTCTGAATATATTTACGGGGTCCACCAGAGACATGAAGTTTTAAAATTAACATAAGTATTTAAAACATTGCTGAATAGATGTCCAAAACGTTTTTGGGTTCATCTATTCATCTAGATTTGGTAACTAAACGGGATTTATTACTTTTTTTCAGTTGAAAGTTGCTTCTGACTACCATGTACTAAAGCACTGACATTTTTTTATCCATACTTAGGAGTCCAAACATCTCTATACCCTCGATCTACTACAAAATGTCATTTTCCTCGAGCCATTTACTTATCACGCTAATACCATGTTCAAAATCATTGCGGAGCCTATATGTATCATTTTTTCGAGGATTTGAAATTTCAAGTTGTATCCATTCGGGGCCACAATCAGTGCATGGTTTAAAAGGTGATCCTTACACACACAATAGGATTACTGAAGTACTCTGAAGTTACTGCCTCCCAATTCAACCATACGTTAGGTCAATATACACAATAGCTTCCCGATCATTAGGTCTGGATTATACAATGCATTTGCGAAGTCAGTCACATGTCTTTTAATGTCTTAAATCCGATCCTTCTATAATACACTATTTTCGAACAAAACACTACCAAGGAAGCAAACACGGAAACAGATACCCTTTGTCGTCTACATGTGTAGGGCAGCATCTGACGTATTCAGGATTATAAATATTCAGAGAAGTGAAAACATGACATCGAGATTGAATTTACAACCTGTACTGGGTAGCTCGATTACAAATGAAACTAGTGGCCCTATTTGTTTGAGTTAATATGTGTAACATCGCACATCTCGATTACAATTAAGGCACCCACGCGCACCATCCGCCACATCAACTTGCCTGCCAGCTTTTTCGCACATTCTACTAGCCTTCTGTCCTTTCATTACCACCACCATCTAACCCATCTAGATGATTTAGACGAAATACCCGATTACAAACTACACACGGCATTTTATTTCTGTAGGTCATGTTTGTATTCAGTACAAGGATTACTTACATAAAACTAATACCAAGATAGTTTACAATCCCTAAGTTGCCTGTCGCAAAACTGTATCTAACCTGATACTTCAGCAGTTTGTGAGTATACGGTTTACATTTAAGGCTATTTGGAAGAAATCTTGTTCGTCGCCTGAGGTTCGATGCACTAACCAGCCGAAAGTGTCCCAGCACGACGCCCACTTTTAATTTTGTTTTGTGGTACAAATACGGAACAACTGCCAATGTTTATAAACAACGACCACGTGAAACTGCATAGAGGAAACATACCGAGCGGCCGTAGGTCAGTTGTTTGAGCTTTGGTTCGCAATAGGGAGGTTCGGGTTCAAATCCCTGTCAGGATATTCTAACTGGAATTTTGCAGGGTTTTGCTCAGTCGCACCTGTTTGATACCTATATTACACTGGCTATGCCGCTACCTTCACTATCCCTTTGATCTTTTTCAAGACAGAGGCAATCCCTAGTAACACAAGAACGTCGACTGACAATTGGCAGATCTCTTTCTATGTCGTTCGGTATTTCGAAACTTTCCCGGTGCAGGCCTACAGAATATATGCTAGTTTGCCTTGATTCCATAACGGAAACACATAGACACTATGTGTATATTGTACTAGCAAAGGATAGTATCCGTTGACAGTAAGTATGATGATTACACTAACGTTTTATTGGTATTTTTACGGTGCTTTTGCGACTGTGATGGATCCAGATCTCACGTCAAGGGTACACCATCCTAGGCAAATACTTATCCGAGTTCCGCGACAGTCACGTTAATGACTAGGGTAATCGTTCAAGTGCTATAAGGACTTTAGTCGGTGACAAAACCGGAAAACATCAGTGGGGTCATTTGCAGCAGGGTTTGAACCCTCTTCGGAGTGCTAGTTTTTGTCACTGCACACGAGACAGTAGTCACGGTAAGCTATGATTCTAGGAACATGGGACATTTACATTTATTTTGGGGCAGATTTGTAACTTTTGCCTAAGTCCGTCACATGAGAGGGATGACGTCCCTCAGTGAATACACAACCCGGGAAATGGTGGGAAAGTAGTAGCCAGGGCCATTTGAGTGTAGGTAGCATCCCGGAATTCACTTGGTGGGACTAAGGAAAACTCCACTCGGAATGGCCGGTGTAACGGGCAAACTTTACCCTGGGCAAATCGTACCCTAGGGTAAAAATATCATATATCTTTACCCTCGGTATAATTTGCCCTTCAGATATGTTAGCATGATTATCTGTGAAATGTAGAGGTATTAGCGGTTAGTTGGTCTTTGATTTTTTTAAAAGAATTGTTGTGGGTATTATTTGCCCGGCAAATTATACCGGGGGTAAAGATATGATATGATATTTTTACCCTAGGGTACGATTTGCCCGGAGTAAAGTTTGCCCGTTACACCGGCACGGCCCGAAAATCCCGACTGCAAGCATATTCTCTACCAATTGATCTACAGTCACTCGATAGCCAGAACTGACGCCTGGTATTATATAGACTGTGCACATTCAGATACAGGATACATTCAGATTTTATCAGGATACAATCATTACCATCAGAGCCTATTCCAACTCATCGGAATATATCTTCGCAGGTGTTGAACGAACAGGCCTCATAGTGGTCAAAATGTAAGTAATTTGTAGTTGTGGCCATGGAGACTTCGTCTCATGATGACATGGTTTACAATATATCACGGTTACAGTCAGTTCAACCGAAATCCAAGAATACCGTCATCCTCGACTGTTTTCAAACAGGTGGCTTTAAAGTGGTCAAACCGTCAGTGATTTCTAGTTGTGCACATGCAGAATTTTCTCAGGATAACAAGATCTACAACATATGACGGTATCAGGCAATTCCATCGAAATCCAAGAATATGGTTATTCTCGACTCTTTTCAGAAAACTTACCTCTTAGTGGCCAAATGGTCAGTGATTGATGGTTGTGTCCATAGAGACTTTTTCTCAGGATGACAAGATCTACAACATATCAAAATTTCAGGCAATTGCACCAAAATTCGTAAAGTTTGTGCGGGGCCTTTTATTTAAGATTTCGGATATGGAGCTATAATACATTTATTGAGCAGGTTTTCAGGAGTTATGACTATTAAGTATCAGAACTCTCAAGGTTGTACAGATAACATATCCAGTAACATAACATATCCATGTAATAAAATTTATGTTATTTACATTGAGCTGAATACCACAATTCGAGAAACAAATGGCTTTGTCGTAGACAACTAGTCACTGACAATCAACGATTCAGGATATGAAAGAATTGTGAAATAAAACTTTCAACCGTGGCGGCTTCCTAACGTATAAGTTCTTATTCCTAGACAGGAAGTTTAACATTTTCTAGAAACTGAAAACTGACCCTCCAGCAACTTTTCGATAACACGATAAAGTTCTGACGAACAAAATCAGAGAGACAGAGAGAGCGTGAGGGAGAGAGAGAGAGAGAGTACCAAAACACTATATTAGGGACACCATCAGACAACAATACGGCAGCCACCTCGTTGAGTTTGTACTGGAGCAACTGTTTTCATCCCACACATTATCTGGCGACCACAATTAGTTGCTTTAACAAGCTGCTTGCAATTCGACACCTGCTATTGACAACGGACTATTTTCACCGAAATCATTTCAAAGGAACAAGTGGACATACGTTCAAAATCTCTGTTGCACTCCAGTACAGATAGTTTCCGATGAAAGGTTGATCGACAGATAACTACTACGTAGGTGAAGATAAACTTACATGTGTTTCAAGACTGAAATATGGAGGTTCCAAAGTCCGTTTCCACTCGATTTCTGGCGTAATCTGGTCTATTTCTCACGATCCGGATTCAATTCTTTTTAGGAATGATCCTCAAAGGTTACTTGAGGATTTCAAATAAAATTTCTTCAAATTTACCCAGATAAATTAAGCCGCAAACTCCTTCAAATTATCAGGTAGGACACAATCAAAACGTCCAAGCGGAAATACAATTGTTTAGAGACCTTGAGTTTATTGAACTCTGCACCATGTTCTTCGATGAAGGAGTGTCGCATACACCAATTACATTCCACGGATAATGAAATGCTGTTCATCAGACTAAATGCATATCCAAGTTACTTAATTTTATTAAAATATGTCCGCTAGAAAATCCATATATGCCTTACAGGACGTTTACATTTCGGCAACAAGTAGCAAAGATCGCAGACATTTTTATATATGCCACTCATATGTGCAGCATGTGGTGCATGACATAAAACTTAGCATTGGATGGATTGAATCTATATCAAAATTTGTCTCTGTACAAGAACATAAACACAATGGTTCTTGAAAGTGAGATTGCAGGAATATTTCATTGATTAAGCACATGGTCTCCCCCTTTCTTCAGCCACTCGCATCTCACTTTTGTTGTATCCTCTCCTTAGTCGATGAATTTGTAACAAAGAGCTCTAAAGGTCTTAAATCAAATTTTAACTCAATAAAATGAAAGATATTGCTACCAGGCCATCCATTATTAGAAATATTTGTGTTGGATTTTTACCATTAGAACGTGTTAAACTACAGAAAGCAGTTTTACACACTTTACTTCATGACTGGAAAAATATTAGTCTAGGTAAAATTCTTTTTGTATTCCAAGGTACTGTTCTAATATTTATCTAGTGGTACGTGGATAACCCGAATGAAAATATCAGAGTAAACATTTGTGAAATACAAAACGGCCGTGTGTGACGAAAATATAATTTTACAGGAATTCGTAGTATAAACTGAGTAGCTTTATTCTTTTAAATATTTCTATTAACGCATTCTTTCTCTCCCACCCACAAGGAACTACATCACATGTTCCATTGTTTTAGAATCTATGTATTAAAAATATAATGTCTTGGAAATTTGTCACCTATCATCACTTTGCTTGCGGCGATTCATTTGTTATATTATACGAGGGTCTCATACAAGTTGAAATATTCTTTTCTTTTCTACATGTTCTTGCGTATAGACACTGTGTTACCAATTTTTCGATACGACTGTTAACCGGGTATAGGTTTATTCCTAGAAACTCACATAAATTAAGACAAAATTCATTAAAATATTTCATTTTGTTGCCTTTTCAATAGTATATTACACTTGTACTGCACATTAAATATATATGTATAATCTGTAGTTCTTTAAGTATTGAAATGTCGTATTTTCTTATGGTCTGACTCCTCTCTCGAAAATGAAAGTATTCCAGCTTTCAGAGTAGGCTCTCTTCTGATGAATGTATTCCAATTAGTTGAATATGCTAACAGAGAACCATTATGATATAGAGTTCATGCGTATATGGTAAAGATACGATGTTTATAAAAATATTGTCAACCTAGATTAGCGATTCTAATACTTCATAGATTTGAGAAAATACCACAGGGTGCACCATAGAATTTAAGCTTTGATTCATACCTCTACTTTATAATTCTAGCAAATAAAATGTTTGAAGTTTCCTCTGTTCTAAAATATAAATTGTTTCAGGAATGTTTGTTTGAAAAAAGTGATATCTAATTACTATTTTGAAATAAATATAATCTTTTAGGTAATTTCCCGTTTATTGTTGAAATGAGATATGCTGACACAGGAAGACACGAATGTGGGGCCTCCATTATATCACCAGATTGGATAGTGATTGCTGCACATTGTGTTCATCCTTACAAACCAGTAGAGGTAACTAGAATTAGTTCTAAAGAGAAAAGATTCATTTAATTGAACAATAGGCCATGGAAATGTATCCTTCTGAACTGCAGTTCCTTTTATAATTACGTTGATGATATGCCTTGCCTTACTAAATGCATTCGTAGGCAATAGGTCATTCATTACGAAGAGAATATTATAAGTAGTTATCAACCACAGATAAAGAGAGGCTACAGTCTAGGTTGGACGAGAGTCAATAAGGAAGGAATGGTTTGAATAGAAAGCTCGTAACATAGAATGGTTGATTTGGTATTTCAATCACTGTACTATTATGGTTGGTAGTTGATTAGGTTTTATTTGATTTCTGACTCTCGTTCTAACCCACTAAACAATAATAATAGTGTGTAATTACGTGATTGAGTAGATTCTGGACTATGGTTTGGCTTACATTGAAGCAAATTACGGGTGCAAAAGTTCACAGAAGTGCTTTCACATTCCACCTATTTAATAGTTTGCTCATACAAATCATTAGAACGTTTGTAACGTCTGGTTTCCAATTCATTTGAATGCTTAACACTAGAATAAAAGACAGTCGAAACCTTCTTATAATGCCTGACCAGTCACTTTTGTCACATGCCAATTTTTTACCGCGGTGTTGATATTGGAAATTACATTACTTTAGACGTTATACACAGTACGGTTAACCACCTATTCATATTAGTTTCTACAAGTTTCATATTATTATAATGTTAGCACCCAGGTAGTCACCTCAAGAAGCCAAGGTAGACAAGAAGATGGATAAGTGAAAACTTCAAACTTCCAAACCCCTCCCCTCCACCTTGTATCCAAGCATCGACCAACATGAGTGAACCAGTGAGCAGATAGTAGAACTCCTGAGACGAGAGAAGCAACAAAAGAAGCAGGAAGCGTAAAAACTTTATGGGACCCAACATCCTATCCCACGCGCACCCTACCAATAACAAATTAATTTCTCGTTTCAGGAAAGGAGAAGATGCTGCCTCAAATCGATGTATGTGTTGTCCTTGTTTTCTTAAATGTTATATGTAATGTATGTGTTCTTTTATAATAAAATAGCACACAATACATAGGGATTCTCACCCCCAAAAATAAAAGTTTCGGGTTTCGGAATCAAGGCCAGAAAAACATGCTACACGTCTGGCAAAAAGTCCGTCCCAAAACCCCTGATGCCTTGTGCAGAAGGGAAACAGGAGCTTCTCGGAGTGCCGGAATTCCGGCAATCCAAGAATCTCTAGGGACGTGAGTGTCTCAGGTCAGGAAGAACAAATCTGGTCATGATGCAGGATCTCGAAAATGCACGACTTGATCTGTGCAACGAACGCTCAGAGGCAAGGGTGGAATGCGGGACCCCAAATACAAAAAATGTCAGCACTGTCTTATAATACGTGTTTACACATTTATCACATTTGCACTGAAAGTTCTACTAGAAGAAATGAGCAATAAAGTTCATACATATGAAACAATGATAAACACAAACAATATCTTATTATTTTGAAAATATCTTATGATATCCAAAGAAACATTTCATAAGTGATTCTACGTAATCATTTGAAATTGCATTTTCAAATATTTGATACACGATATATCTCTTCTACACTGACATTTGATTAGACGATCTTACTGAATCCTGCACAAATTTATTATGCGTTTTATATATTGTAAACGGCACGAATTCAGCATTTTTCTCCATAATATTTCCTTGTTTGAATAAAGGCATTTTTTTTTGCGAAGGAGATGAAATTATACATTTTGCAGTCCGATGATCCTTCTTTTAGGTAACAATCCAATTAAGATCCTTTCAGAACTGAAGTATTATTCCTATTCCACCACACGCTTTTAGTACATAATACATCATCCAAGAGCGTGTGATTTTCAGGACCAAGCAATTAAAGAAAACATGGGACATCGATTAGCTCTATATTTTGTAGAGTAAGGTCAAAGCAACCTTAAGCCTTGCCTCAATATATCACTGTTCCCAGATCGTCACCTTACTATAAATCTGGAGTATGGTTAAAAATCTTGCTTGATTTCTCTTGTCAACCTCACCATTTGTCTTGTCACTATTTTGCTTCTAAATCTCTGTTAAATGAAACTGTTATTTTCAACTCTGAAGAACATAATACTATTCTGTTGTAACAGCCTAGTTGCTGTTCCATTTTTTATTTATTTTCTTCCCCTTTTATTTTCTTAGTCTACGTTCTGTTTCCTTTCTGTGTGTTCTCCTTAGCTCATTCTCTTTGGTTGGTTTTAGTGAGAAAGTTTCGTTTTTATTTTTGCTTTGGATTTTTATCGTTATCCATCCAGGTTTTCGTTAGTCACGCAGCAATGAATTGGATCTAGTGGTTGTTTTTGATTGGACCCTAGTAAATGCTTCGTGACTTGGTTTTTGCTGATCGGTGTGAATCAGCCTTCTTCTCCGTTTGCTGGGAGAACTGCTCTCCCACGCCATGTTAGTTCAGTTCCAATTTTAATGACTAGAAGAATGGACGTATGGGCTTTCCGTCATCTGTACTTCCTAAGCCCTATCTACGGGTGGTAAATATAAACGCCAAACTTTGCATATATTCCGATAATATTTCGATTGATTTCGTCCATGCCGGTAATAGATATTAAATCGTAGTAAGAAGAATATAACCAATACAAGTGCTACCAGGATTAAATTTGTTATTTTGGTTTTGAGATTATTTGTCAAAATGTACGGTATGTTCTAAATTTCAATATGGGACCGTTATTAACAGAATTTCTTTACATTACAAGTATCGGATCGTTAGATTTCAATAATCATATGCCAATTTTTCGTCTCCAGTTTTCTAAATCCTTTTGAAGTTCCCGCTTAGCAATGTTGAAAACTACCGCATATGTTCATTACTTAGTCAAATTTGCAACATGCCTGTTCGACAATCTTTGCGTACCGTTTTTTATGTTAACAGTAAATTTAATATTATTCGACATGGTTAAATAAACTTGGTTTCAACTCCAGCCACTGTTCTCCGATAAAAAGTAACATTTTATAACCGAATTTATTATTTTTAATATTTATTCAAAACGTAATTTGTATAATGTAGTAATCATCTGTAATGACGTCACGCAGTTAATAACGCAAACTTGATTCTTTCTATACGATGTATTTTTTTTACAAAAACTTCTTTCATGTAAGTAATACTGTGATAAAACTTTTCTAAATTAAATAACAATGTTTTCGGAATAATTTTGGAAAATACCAGCACGATTTGTTAATTATTAAAGAAATTATGGACATTTCAGTTCTGCTTAACTAATTCAATGTATACCAGATAGATAATTCAAATTTGCTTGTTCCTTCAATTCCACGGTAATTCTGTTCTGATTATTATGAGATTATCATATCCGAAAGCGTGCATTATGTAAGTTCAGTGTAATAAATTGGAATTATGAAATTTTTATATTTCTTCGAAAACTTTTGTGTTTATATTCAGTGAACGTAGTATAGAAACCTCTCAGTTAACCAGGTACGATTTAAGGCATTAGTTGATAAGCCTCATACAGTGTGTATTAATATTTATGATGTGCAGTGAGTTATTTAATGTTTGACATGATATT
>JAGDQP010061000.1:1828-12112 GCA_022664845.1 Lepisma saccharinum
CATAAAATTCATAGGAATAGTTGAAGGACTCCATAGTGAATTGCATAGTTTGTATAAAATAGAAATCAAAACTACTGAAATTTTATGTGCCATTTTGTTGTTAATCCTTCTGCTCCTGAAGCTGCTTTACTATTAAGAGAATTGAGTGTTACTTGTATTTCTTGTTGAGAAAAGGCTTGTATTAACCATTTTGGATCTTGCAAAGGAAGAACAGAAATATACGGCGTTAATTCCGTAAGTAATTGGTGAATCTGTGAAGATTGAAAGTCAGATTAAAATTTTGTTTTCACAGATTTATAAATTTCTATAGTTACATCATTACCTTGATATATAATTTTTATTTTGGTACTTATTAATTATTCTATTTACCTTGAGCTTGGGTGCCATCATGTAGGTATGTAAATCGGGTTGTTCTCTTATACCCAAATTGTGAAAAGAAGTAGTATACAGATACCGATTTGACTGTTTTAAGTATAGTTTTCTTATTATTGCCTGATATTTGTGTATAATAGGTACTTTATTATTTCTAGGGCTAAGCAATTTAATTGCTTCATTTAACAATCTATGATAATAGTTTAGTTGTTTACGTCTCAATTGTGCTATGGTTTCTGCAAATTGAATGGTTTCGGAGTGTGGTGTTGTGCGATTACTACAGTGGAAAGTGAAAAGTGTTTTTCTTTGTTAAGACATGGTTGATGAGATTTTAGCATTAGGATTAATAAAAGCAACGAAGAGTGAGGTTTCATTTACTGATGGTATTAAGTCTGAATCAAATGAAGAAAATGAGAATACGGAATTGCATCAAGGCACTGAATTGCAAAGTACTAGTTCTGAACACGATGTTAAAGAAAACTTAATAAACATGGAAGAAGCTGTAAAGGAAGTTAGTGCAAGATCAAATCTAAACAAACGGAAGTTAACAGAGGGTGCTTCAACTGAAGATGAAGAACACCAGTTGCTTAAAGCACATCAACTTCGAAATACAAACGTAAGACAAAAAGGTCGTGATGATCAGTTGTTATTGTTCCCTAGCAACCATAAGGAGCCATTGATCCTGATCCCAAATAGCAAGGAAAAACGTAACTTGGATGGATATAATACAGTAAAAACAAGCCAAGAACTGATGAAGCAGCAAATAAAATTTTCAAGAATAGAATCTTTAGGAAGACAAGCAGTAATGTTGACTTTTCAGACCCGTGAAGCAGCTAATGCATTCGTGACCAATTATGATGTGCAAGAAAAGTTAAAAATTTCAGTTACAGTACCTAAGATGCTAGTTCAAAGATATGCTGCATATGGTGTGCCAATAGATGTTACCATCGAGGAAATCAAGGCTAATACTGAGTGTGAGTCTCCCATACTGAATATTCAACGTTTGAAGAAGAAAATGAAGCTACTTTAGTCGACAAGAAGCTTATAGAATTTACACTAGAAACACATAAGTTGCCTGAGTCTACAGGGACAGATTCCCGGTTAGACCTAGGATGAGAAAAGTGCGCCAATCAAATACTCTGTATAGGTTACCAACATTTTAGTCTTGAGTGCAAGGGTGAACTAACATGTGGTGTATGTGCAATGAAATTTCATCTAGGGCCATGTAGCAGCCCTATGAAATGTTTGCACTGTCAGTCCAACTCGTATCAGGCTGGCCATGCTTCATGTCCAGAATACATTTTACAGAAAAAATAATGATATCATGGAAAATAAGAACATAACTTATAAGGAAGCAAGACAAAAGGCATCACAAAAGAACGTTAATCTACAGGAAAATAGACCCATTGTACTCACAGGCAATACTAAATAGGCCAAGTACGTCCATATCAAGTATACAGAATAAGTCAACATCTACTAAAATAGTAACATAAAGCAGCCTACAAGACCCTGGTAATCGGATAAAACAGGTAGGAATTTCGGATAATATAGTTGGGGAAAAGGAACTAGATTTGCCCTAAAAGCAAATAAAGAAATATAACAATTCAAGTCATAATAGCAAAACAAAGATTGCCTTTAAATTTTCAAACAAGAAGATACATACTACTCATATAAATCAAAGAAACAGGTACACTTGTGTAACATATGAAGATACATCCTCGGAGGAAGATATTCAGTTAAATGACCGCACATTTTGAACATAAACAAGCATTTAGAAATGAAGAGGCAAATTCTCAAAGATACACCAAGTTCTAAACACCAGCTTATAAATCAATTGATCAGCTTATTTTCTCTTATAGTCAACAAGTTATTTAATGACTCAATACTGACAAATAGCGAGCAAATTACAGTTCAGTGCCAAGAAATCATGAGTTCAACAGCTGAGCACATCTTTATGTAAATCCAAAGCAGCGTAGTTGTGACTTATAACGTTCAACATGTGCTTCGATCAATGAGACTTTTTTGTCTCGGTCAAAAGGATCCTGAACGGAACTCTTCAATTGTGCTTTATGTGTCGCAAATTGCTTAATCTGATATATCAACAGCTTTTTTAAACCTCTGCCATTGTGTCAAAATAGAAATAGTGTTAGTATTACTGTTGGCTGTACCAATCGGTGAAGTTCTAAAATGATCTTGGAAAAATGCAATATATTCTGGATTCTGTAAATGCGAGTTACTAAATTTCCACAAATACTACGATTTGAGGAATTTTGTTTCTGGCAAATCAAAAATGCTACAAGAATTATATGGTCAGACAACGCAAAGGGAGACGCTGGATACGTCTTATGTATTTGATTATTTACCAAGACAACGCCCAATCTGCTGGATCCTAAGTAATGAAAATAACTATGTCCTGGATCTGTGGGGAATGTTTTCCGCCACACGTCCGTGAGCTCATAACTCTAAAAATTCTCGATAAACTACACTCGCTTTTGTTGTGACGTACTATCCAAAGGATATGCAAGCATATTAATGTCCCCGGTAATACCTTTGCATTAGTTGTGCTAAATCAAATGAAAATACTTCATGTCTTTGAGTTGTATTATGAGTGCTGCTATGGGCATAAACACGGATTATAAGAACCTCTTGTAGGAAACCATAAATTATTCTTCCGCTAGGATGACACACTATATTACTTAAACCGACATCACCACTGCAAAACAGACCCACCCCTCGTGAAACGTTTGGAAGAAGATTATTTGTAAAAGTATATATTGTAGAAACATTATTATATTCACTTGTTTCTGAAGTAATTAAAATATCCACATTTCATTGTTGGACCTGTTGATCTATATAAACCCAATTTTGAATATGAGCGGAGGCTTTAACATTAAAGGTTGCTATTCCATACGTTTGCATTTTAGGAACCGCTATTACAAAATAACCACAAATTATTTGCCAAAATAATACGAAACAAGCAACTAAAAATGGATGTTTAACGCCCCTAAAAATTCACAAAAGTAATGTACCTTCACAGAACAAGCTTGCTGTAACTTTCAGCAACGACTTTACACAAACCAATAAATAATAATTTTCTTAATATATATATAAATATATATATATATCGCCCAAAAAAACTGTCACTATTTGTAAACAACCAATGTTCAACAAACTATCTAGAGTTACTTCCTATACATACTATTCAAATTATGGTTCATGTTCTCTTCTTTACCCATACCATCCACTCGTTGTTTTTCTCTTTGACATCATCTCACATCTTTCCTTTTTCCAACTGCTTGCTCTTATCCCTGAAGGCGTCACAAGTTCCGAAATATTAAACGACTCTAAAGCTACTGTTACGAACTTGTTAAAGTATCCTGATATGAAAATAACATTCTAAAATCACCGAACTGTTCAAAACATGATATACATTACTATTGTTACTACAAATAAAAAATACATACCTTGCTCAAGTTTTAAGTACGTCACCTCTTCATCATGAAGATGACGCTAGTGTGACCTGTCATAGTATTTACCTCATTAGTTAAAAAAAAAACCTCTGAGGATCAAATAACGAAACGAAACGAAACGTCTCTAATGCATTGTTTACATTACCAACATCTTACCATAGTTAACGTTAACCCGAGTTCATTTTAGTAATGTAAACGGTAGTTACCGTTAACGCTAGTTTCTAATTTAACTAGCGTCAACTTACGACGGTTATCCTGTAACGTTAGTAAGAAACGGCTGTCTAAACGCAAGTTAGTCATTAGGCACGGCTCACTTCGTGAATTTATTTATTTTTTTATCGAAACATGTAGTATCCTAGTGGTGCGTATTACTTTTAAAGTATAAAAGAATGTGATGCTACAATCAATTCATTTGTGTTCATTTTTTATAATTTAATCCTCTCCCGTGTAACAAGAAGATTCTTTACTCTATGGAAACTTCTTTGTGTTTCTCTACAGACAATGGTAGAACAAGCACGATAACCAAGTTAAGTTCGGTAGTCTGAACGCAAGTTAGTTATACCTGTAAATCTTACAATCGTAAAAGGTTAGTAATCTAAACAAGGCATGAAAGGTCAAGATCATTAACGGTAGCACCAGATGTCATATACTGGTACTGATGATTACTAGCTTGGTCCACGAATGGTGGTAATAGAATGCATGTATCACTCGATACTGTCTGTTGAGCAACAACCATAATGGGTTCACTTTCCAAACAAGTTTGTAAACTGGTCATTAACTGGTGCTTCTACGGCAGTATCGTATTGAACGTTCACTTGATTCTTACCGGAAGGGAGTTGTTTTGTGTTGTTAAGCACTGTGGCATATTTTTCTCGATTGTCAGGAAGCCTACTATTCATAGTACTGTGATTTGGTACTTCGGGCACCTCCAAAGCTGAGGCCGAATTAGTTTCTGTCACTATTGGATAGTCCAATGGTTGAAATAAAGGTTTATCAATTTCGTGAGGAGGAAGATTGACCGGTTTTGGCCCCTTCACCGAAGCCATGCTGGATACCGTACAAGTGTTTGTGGAATACATGGGATTTCCACATTTTTTCACAAAGAACAATTTCATTCTTAAATAACTGTACTTTATAATTGAGAATTACAGTGTAGACGGGTAATTTGGTATTATTTGGCGTAAAAAAATAAATTTGGCTCAAAAGGGGGTTGTCCGGTTCTTGTACGGAAATACTCGATTCAACCATGTTATTTCCTGGAAAGGTGTATAATAGTTTCTCGTCGTCATCTACACAGTAAATCAAAAGAACGAATTGTTTACTCTTTTAGAGAAGAAAGAGTGACCATTCTTTTGTGGAGCGAAATTTTCAGTCGATAAGAGTAGTTTCCAACTAAACGCTTTCGCTTTGGATGGAAATATGCTCTTTCTAGATGGAATTCCGTTCTATTGAGTGGATTTATTTTTTCAAATAAAAGAGCGATTTCTCATCTTTTTAGAGTAGTTTATTTTTCAATTTCTCATCTTTTGACAGTGGTTCATTTCTTCGATTTGTCATCTTTTTAGAGTGATTTACAATGCATCATGGCTACTAGTCTACTTTGTTCTCCGCCATTTGTAGCTGCGAAAGTTATCGAAAGACTAAGCTATACTGTGAAATTTATATCGTTTCGTTTAGTTAAAAATGACAAAAGAAAACTTGAAAACCTTTCTGTGACAAAAATTTGCCAGTAGACGTCAGGAGAAAGATATGTACAAGAAATCTTTGAACGTTGTTCTCAAGAACCTGACGAAACGATATAAAAGTAATATCTCTGTTGTACTGCTAGCTGAGTGGATAAAGGGTTGGATAGCTGGCTGGAAGGTACCTGGTTCAAATCTCCCCGATTTTAAGATTTTTAAAAAAAAAATCATTCATAAGTACATTACTTTTCTTTCTTACTACCTATGAATAAATATTCCTTTTTGCACCTTTTTACATTTTCAACATTTTATTGTGTCGTTTCCGTGTTCAAAAGATGTAAAACTTTATGTGAATAGATGGAAATTAATCTAAAAATGTCTACCTTCCCATTGAAATGGACTATCATAGATTGATCCCATCTTTTTCGAGCAGAAATTTCTCATATTTTCTTCGATGAAAATTTACTCTAAAAGAGCGGTCCCACTATCAGGTCGAATCGAGCGGAATTTCGCTCTTTTGATTTAGTGTGTACATTAATAAATTTCAAGATCAATTTAGTCAATTCTCAAGTGCAATATTTACAAGAGACATACTGTGAAGTGTCTTCAGAGCTTAATGGTCAAAATCACAAGAATATTTGTTGGGAAATACCGTGTTACAGACACATTATTCTGAAATATTGTAGTCATTAATCTATTATAGTAACTAAAAATATGTATCTTTTGATATCTTTTCATATACCATGCATATATCTTCATGCACATGGGTTTTTCATTCTTCGTTAGTCCTCCAGTGACTTCGTCGTCCTGGATTTCGTACTTATTAGCCAACAATTTACATACTATACGTGATACCTTGTATATCATCACATTCAGACGTATACTATAGTAGCTGTTCATAATTCTCAATGTGTAGGTTCAGGTATAGTTTACAAACATGAACGTACTTAAAATCTAATTGATAGTAAAGAGGAGGACCATTGCAACGGCAATCAATACTCTTGCTTGTCATTCATACATTTTTGAGAATCTCCTCAACACACTATCAACAACTAAAACTAAGCTACACATCACTTACCAAAGATTCAAGAAACTGGTTAAAATAATACAAGTGTTTCCTTCAAACATTGATTTAACCATATTTTAAACTCTATTTTTCGACGTTTCGTACAATAGATGTGCAGCCTACTCATACCTCGGAAAAGCTACTTGCGAGTTAAAGAGATAATTACTTCTAGGCAAGCGAAAGTTGGTTGTAAGAGTTCAAAATATGGTAAAATACAGTACGTGGAATAAATCTATAACACGAAATATTTTTTCTATGTAATTAAATTTAAGAAAGCTGAAAAGTAACAGCAAATGGAGAAGCAAATGAACTTATTCTTGCACACGAGGGAACTTTTCTTCTAAGATCGCTTTAAACTTTAGTTTTATATGAGCCTGTCGAGTAACTTTGGACTTCGGCCCGTCACGATTAAGCCATTAAAATCCACACCGATGTTCCTGTCGAGACTCGAACCCCAGACCTTCGAGTCGTTGGTGTACCGCCTTAGACCGCATGGCTCTTCTAAGACCACTTCTAACATTGAATTCAAACATCGAACAAGTTTTTCTCCATTAAGCATAGTGTTTTTGTAACATCCACATTAAATTTGACATATTCGTACATTCGTGGTACTATTCGTCATACCTAAAGATATGTGTGGCAGTTTAGGGCCCACAGTAATAAAGAAACATTCCCCTACTCTATTCATGCTACATCTTTCTCATAGCAGAAATATCTTTGTGGAAAATTTAGTCGTGTTTGTCACCCAGTGCACCAATGTTATCAGAGAACAAATCCGAGTGGGAGTCCCACAAACACATTTTGCGGAACATATTGAAAACCATGTCTTTAAATGGCTGTAAGAGTCCACGTACATTCTTACTATAGTTCGGAGATTTATGATTTGTCCGAAAATGGCGAAAGTGTTTGAACGACTTCCATGCCGAAGTTTCAGCTTTATTTAACAGATCTTGGATTAATGTTCATCTAAACCCTAAACTCGTTTATAAGGGATCACAAAACTCTTTCTTGACCTTAGCACGAGGGTCTTCTCGTTGAGATTCTGAAACTAAGCACCATTTTTATCCATCGTCTTTTCAAAGTTTCTCACTAGTCCTAATTAAGTATGACAGGAGTATAGAAGAATCATATCAACTTTGAATATTGAAGGGCATACAACAGTCATCTGTCTACAGTAATTTAACATTTTGATCTTTCTCTTCGGATTTAATGATTTTTTCCTGCAATCGCAACACATTATCCAGGTGAGCATTTTGTTCAAAGTTTCTTCCGACGAGGATTTTCATATGATTCCTTCGCACAGACGGAAATGTGTTCTCATTATACAAAACATTACGTCAACCCCCATTTCAGACTAGTTTTCGAAGAGCGAGTGGACCATTTTGTACTTTTTTGTTCATGCTCAAGTATATCCGTTACTTCGCAAATATGATTGCACAAAATAGAAATCTTGGAACTTAAGCTAACAGGAAAGAATCACACTTTAGTCATGCTATAGTAGACTTCAGGTTTCCTCAAGACAAATTCAAATCCCACACTTGAAATCTTATAGGATAAAAACGATTGTGACAATCACAATAAAATATGCGTGACAGTACATATAAATTGTCGGGAGTTTCAGAATAGTTAGATGAATTGTCATGCAGCATGTCACAACATACACAGGTAAAAAGGGTTTGACAGGACAGTTAAGAGTAATAGAAAAGTTCTGACTGTACTACACAATGGAATTAAGCATGAAAATGTTTCTTAGAAACAAACTCTTGTTTCTGAGTTGTAGAAGTCATTGCTTCTTTATCTTCATCACTATGTGGTTAGAACAAGTCGCGGATTTATGAAAATATGTGCCTTTGAAATATTATACGAGTTACACTTTTGGATTCTTTTATCACAGTTCTAATAAACCAGGCTTGCTCATTTTTGCCTGAAACGTCTTCACTATCTAGCGAGAAATGGATTGAGGCGGTTCTCTTTAGCTTACTGTAATTGGTTAAGGCATTAGGCTAAGTCCGGAAAACATAGAGTCTAATCACGCTTCTCTCATTTCATAATCTTTACTTAATCAGCAAAACCATCAATAGTTTCCTAACTTATATCACTTCAATCAATAAGTTTTATTTGTTAAAAATAAATGTTCATTAAATCATAATCTCTTCACCTAAATCATGATTTAAATCAATCCCCTCAAGAAATACTTTTAAGGAAAAATCATGTATCTATCTAAATTAGATTGAACATTTGTTGTGAAGAATTTCAACAACAAATGCAATCAACCCAACAACCGAACCGAATCCTATTATAAAGAAACATGCCTGAATATTTTCTAGTGTTATGCTTTCAACTTCTTTGTTACAAGGATCCTCACAACCACTGTCGTCTTTTGAAGCTCTTCTAACATCCAGAATCCATTTCTGAACAAGTCCTGCTTGCTTCATTCTTCCAATAAGGGCGTTAAAACGCGAGGCAAATGGAGAGTCTTTTGCTAGTGGAATTGAGTATAGGCGGTTTCCTATGCTTTCTTTCATCATGTGAAATGGGGGTGTACAACTAAAACATTTATGCAATTTGTATCCATAATATTCTAAAATCTCATTTGCACTGACAACTGAAATATTTCGATATCTCATTAAATACTTAACAGCGTTCTCGTACTCAGCATCTATTTTGTATTTATTATGTAGAGTCCAAAATACTTTATCCGAAGGATTGTTGAAGATATTCTTATAGCTTCGAGGCCCTCTTAATTCCAACTTTGAGTTGATGAGTCCTTGTAGTGTATTTATATCAGGATAATACTTTGGAACAGTTAAAGTACTAATAATTCCTCCTTGATACAATGATGTAATAACTAAACTGTAATGTATCCATAACAAGAAGATGATTCTTAGAATATTACTTTCTGGTTGTTTAACTGAAACCTGCAGGAAAGACGACCATAAATCAATGAATACCTCTGAAATTTGTCCACTGCCAACTCTAACCAATTTCGTAAGTTGAAATACGACTAAAATAAGTGCTTCCATAATGAACGTAGCAATGATGAAGTACCACACTTGACGTTCAAAGAAAAGCAGCAAAGCTAAAGCTGGCGATATTTGCTTTCCTTTAGGCACCATAAATGATATCTTAGGAAGAGATATGCACTCTGTGTACTCAATTACCGGGTACCTTTTATGTGTTATTGATAAGATATTAGGACTCATATCAACTTCTTTTCTAGCAAGGTTACCAATCATGTACGTCCATGTTCCATTCTCTGCTTTATTACCAAGTTTATAAAATCCGTGCGTTACCACTGTTTGTGTTTTGTAATTCATATATTTCTCTAATGCATTGTTAATAACTGCCAAATATCCTTCTGACTTGAGTTTGCCGAGACTAGGATCAACCTTAGTGACCCGACTTCCTGGCAAGGCATCAATTTCCATGGACGCTGTGTATAAAACGTACTTATGAAGGTTATTTGTCTTCATACGTGAGTATCCGTACTTCAATACGTTACTACCTTCAGCTAATCGTTGTAACTTTACAATGTTCGTGTACGTTGTGTTCGTGAATGGATTAAACGATGATAAAGTAACATAATTATTGATCATATCCTGATAATGCACGTTTTCTGTCTCATTAATCTCAATGCCGATAACAGCAACGTTAATTACTCTTACCTTCCAAAATTGTTGTAAAATGTTTGTTA
>JAGDQP010061001.1:0-12112 GCA_022664845.1 Lepisma saccharinum
TGTATCTGCGTATACGTTACATAAAAACTGAAACAACAATGAACTGATATTGCTACTTACAAGTATATAGTTTTATTTACTTAACGATTTCCATATACAGACCGATTTCAGCCATTTTATACCGGACATTAACAACAAGGGGAAGGATTTTTGGAAGGAAATGGCATGGCACTGGCCTTATTCAAGTAACCATCCCAAAATTTCCCTGATATGACTGAGAAAAACCAGGGAAAATCTCAGTCAGGGTAGCCGGTACCGAGTATCAAACCCGGGCTTTTCGATTATAATGCGATCACCTGTTCTTGGCACTTTGCATTTTCAGATTTTCAAATAGAAAGAAATGTCGATTGTCTGGTAGAACAGTCTTATACACCGAGCCTCCGTAGCTCAGTGGTAGAGCGCTGGCGTAGTATTCGGGAGTTCGATCCCAGCGGCCAACGAACCTGACTGAGGTTTTCCCAGGGTTTTTCCTCAGCGGTACCAGGCAAATGTCGGAATGGCATCTTAAACATAGGCCCTGGCCGGCACATTCCTGAACCATTTCCCCCGTATCCCTGGCTGAGCCTTAAATGCCTAAAGGCCATAAATAAAATTTTAAAAAGCAGTTTTATAACATGAAAAACTTCTTTCTACATCACACGATGTTATCACCTCAAATTTGAACTTCGATAAACAATTACAGTTTTAAAAACGCAAGGACGAGGATTTAGTTGTATCAGTTCGCCCACAAATATACAAGTGAACACATTTCAAACATTTAAATACATATATTGTAATTCATAAATTTGCCGAACCTCTTTCATTATAAATAGTAAGATTTTATTCAAGCTCACTTTTGAAAACTCGACTATAAGGTCCATCAAACCAATTTTGCACTGATACGAATATTCAAGGATTATCTAACTTGCGCCCCACCACCACTTCTTTGCCGCCACTGCTTTCAGGTGTTCTTTCGCTGGGGGGGGGGGGTCAACCTCTTTTCCGAAGGAATTAGGCTCAACGCTTGCATTATTAATATACATACTGAAATATATAAAAATCTTTAATTTTTTAATATCAAAATTTGCTTGCCGCTTGTAGGATTTTTATTAGGATTACTGTTAGATAGTTAAACTTGTAACATCCTGTCGTAGAAACTTGTAACAGCAGTAGGTCCTAACACCAACTCTTGCAAAATTTATATATATTGCGGCCAACTTGCCGGAAGATTTTTTTATTTATTTATTTTCATTTTTGGGACAGAGAGTTTGGACTCTCTCATAATCGAACAGGATACTGAGGAAGCTAAGCGACGTTCCAAGTGGACATCGAATTGTTGGTTTGAGTCATGTATTTCGTTGATCTATGAAGCTTCAAGACAACCATAGGAATCCCAAACCTGAGAGCTGTACGTAGCTCAAACGTAGCCCAAGGTTATCCATAATGGAAACGTCTTTTGAAAATACTATTTCTAAGAAAAATGACAACCATGGCATGTGATGGCAATAGCCTCTATTGTTGTTTTAGGAAAAGAAGGAAAATGAGATGTATTTTCGCCCTCTTTTTTATATTTGTTTTCACAGGGAAGATAAGGAAAGGGAAGACCGGTAGTAAACAAACAGCATAGTTTTTGCATTTTGGTGGTGATTAATTTCCACCCTGACGTGAAAAGGAGATAGTGGGGAGTTGATTGTAAATGCCGGTCTTCACAATTAAGTTCAGTTTTAAAATAATTAGGGCTTTTATTACAGTATAAATTGATTGAAGACTTGAACTTGTATTACAGTATTCAGAAATGTATATGTACATAGTCAATTAATAATCATAAGAAACTCCATGGCTTTTGACAAGAATACTAATATCTAGGAATGACTCCGCAAGATGTAAACAAATACATCGCTTGGCGTCGATCTCATTCATAAATTAGCAGAAGAGGCTTGCACAACATACACAACAATGACTATACAAACCCAACCGCGTACAGTCGGATTAAAGGGCAGAGGGTCTATAGTTTTGTACATTCAATGTCCATCAGAAACTACGGTACTTACTGGGCTAGAAGCATCTTTAAGTCATTTATTAAAAGAAATAGTAATAAGAAATTGAGACTGAATATCTTACTTTTCCCTAATTTCACATTTCCTTAGATCTTTCATCTATATATGTCTACGTGATCATACTTTAATATACAGTATACACGATAAATCATTCGAGTCGCTAAAATTGCAATTTTATAGTTACAAATATTCTCTGACATCAAACTCACAGTTTGTTTAACACACACACACACACAAACAAACGCTTAGGGATTTCACTGTGGATGAACGAGAAATTGTAAAAAATATTTGAATTGTTTATTTTGTACGCTTTTCTGAGCACACACTCATCAGGATGAAAGCCAAAGAAATTGCCAACAGTTTGTGGACAACAGATCGATTTCGGCTCAATGCATGAGACGAAACAACTAAGGAAGGAGGAAGGAGCCCGCGGCCGTAAAATGTCATCCCATTCCCCTCCACTTTTCCGAACATCTGGTAGTAATTTATGAGTCTTCTTACAAAATACTTCTTCCTATATTAGTTTAGCAACACTGACCAGTTTTCGCGCTAAACACTATTTGAGAGAAGAGAAAAAGTTCCGAGAATCCCCACCAGGCAAGCGACCTTGGTCGATGCTAATTCCCTCTAGCGTCTCCGAAACAAAATACTAGCAGAATAGAATTCCCTTAAGAGAATACACGAGAGACGAACAATACTGGATAAAATAAAGAGAAAAGCTGGTTAGGATATTGGCTGCGCTGAAGGAATATAAGGTATAGTTGAGAGAATGAGAAGACCTATCCAACCCTCCGACAGTAATACGGAAGATAAACCTATGTTGAGATTAAAATGGAAGCTTCGGATCGGGACAAATGAAGAGGTATTACCTTACCTTGATCAACATGTGAAAACCCTACTTTTTTGTGAAATATCTGGCCTGGGCCAAAGATTCCAAAAGACCTTAAATATTTTTTTTATAATTCACAGCCATATTCAATCCACTACTCGATGAGGCTTCTCCTGGAGGAAGGAGTTGGTCTACTGCTCCCACGATAACCAGACGTGTTAGCAGAGGAGAGCCGAAGCTTTCAACCACGCTACCAATAGTTAATTTCGAGCGCTGGTTGTACAGCGAGCGCTGCAAAAAATTTATGATGGCATCGTAATCCAAGATGGCGGCCACTAAAATCGTGTATGCCTCTCAGATCAACTTCATGTAAGATGTACATTGAATGGTAAAAATTTGTGATTTAATGTCTCGTGTATACATCGATATGATTAGCAACTCTACCAGTAACTCCGCCAGCCCCCCTTGTGAGGGGGTCACTCCCTAAATCCTCGAAAGCCCCAAATCTTCAAAAAAATTTACGAGCAAAAGTCTATACATGCCATTCAAAACTCCACTTACACCCTCCCAATTTCGACTTTACACCTAAGGTAACCACCCGTCCCAGGTTACCCAGGACTTTCCCGGTTTGGACCCTCGAAATCTCGCGTCCCGGGCAGACCTTCTCCGGGACGCCTCAAATCCCGGTTTTGTTCAACATATGTAGAGCAGAATGGAATCATAACTTAAAAAATACGAATGGCCTGTGTACGTGTAAGAATTCAATTATCTTATTTTGGAATCAGTGTCGTATCGGAAATACGTGTAAGGGGGTCAAGTTGGAAGCTAGCCTAGAGTAAAGTATTATTTATATGGAAACATTACTTAATCGTAAACAATTTTCATAGGAAAAATATTATGATCATCGCGACCGTTTGGGAGAGAGAGAGTTGATTCAAAATATCTGCACCAGTGTTCGATTTTCCATGGGGGATACCGGGGATTTTCCCTGGTGCGTCAGAATTTCATCCCCGGTAGTTGATTCCGAATATAATCCCAACCAGGGATAAAATCTTCATCTTTCTACTCAAACAGGTAATATGTTGCAACTTACCGGCAACCACTAGTGTTAATATCCCCCCTTCTTGTCTGTACACTGGTCTGAACACTGGTCTGTACCATAGAACAACTCCATTATTAATATAGAGAGCGGAAACTAGAAAAAGGGGGAATTTGTTGTATTAATCGACCGTCTATCATGCTTGAAAACACACACACATGAAACAACAAATAGTTTTCTTTTAAACTCGAATGTGGTTACTTCTTTCCAGTTTTCACTGTCTGTATTAATAACGGGGTTGTCCTGTGGTGCGGAACTTTTGAATCAACTGAAGCTTCCAAACGGCAGCGAAGATCAGAATGTTTTCTCCTGCGATAATTGTTTAGAATTAAGTCATGTTTGCATCTAACTAATATACTAAGTGACCCTATAGTTTCCATTTGATATTTTCAAATTGACTCCCACCCCTTAATCTTATACGCCACTGATTCTCCAAATACGATAGATCAATTCTCCAGGTGAACTTTTATCATTAAAATTTTCGATTCAGTGTTCTACACTACATGCAGTAGTTTTTGAGTTACAGCCAATGGACGACGTTGGTGATATGATCCTGTAGCTCTTACCTATTTTAGCTCCCAAAACGTACAAAATATTGAAAAATATTTCCCCCAAAATTATTTTGTTTTAGGGGTAATTCAAAAAATGTAAAAAAATTACCCAAGTTCCCCCTTAACGTATGTCCGGTACGCCACTGGTTCGCCAAATACAATAGTTGAATTCTACGTGTAAGCTTTTAATATTCCTACACAGCTACATAACGGAATATCCCTATTGTACAGGACTTTTGAACTCTTAAAATTATTATTATTATGATTATTATTATTATTGTTTTCAACACAATGTGTCTCGGGTTGGCTTTATGAAAAGTTGGTCAACCTATTTACACCCTACCCCCCAAACATAAAATCCTGGCGGAATCGCTGGACTCTACCATGCTGTATTTACCACAGTCTAACCTACATAAAGAGTCCAGAAGCTAAGGGATATAAGTGAAATTAACGAATAAACAAATTCGAAGTAATCTTTTATATATAACCCAAAATATATGTAATACAAAACGGCCATTTTGTAGAAGGAAACCTTGGACCGTAGTATGTCCAAGGCTACAAAATATGACCATTTTGAGTAACATATACGGTGTATTTCGGATTATATATATATATAAATGATTACCGCGAACTCTTTTTATTCGGGAATATCACTTGTATCTCACGCTCGGCTTCTGGAGTCAAATTTCCTTTTATAAAATTACGATTTCTGTTTTTACTCACCAAGTTGAATATAGATGTCGACACTAGTTATAAGTAGAACTGTAGTAACAGTCTTTTAATTCTTCTGACCAACAAGGAGGCGAGATTCTTCTTCACACGTTCCTTTTTCAGTACATTAAGAATAAGTTTTTCATGTCTAAATGTACAATCAGTTTATAGACGCACAAACAATTATAATGAGCTTCTCATGGACAGAAATTATAACAGTTGTTTGATCTTCTTTAAGTGTCTGTTAAGGAAGGATCGAGTTCCCATTTGAGAATAGAAATTAAACTTAAGAATTGCATATAACCTTGAGCTCGTGTGGGTATAACCTTACGTCTAATCACCTTCCCACACTGGTTTTTATCACTTCTTTCCCCGCCTTGTTTGTTTTTTTATTATTATTGCCATGTTACATCATAATTACGCATCCCTAAAATAATGGTGCAAACTGCCGGAGGTGATTAATTACAGAAAAAAATTAAAACTCTTTAAAAACATACTTTTCTTAAGGCTAAAATCCAAGTGGGTTTTGCCGCGCTTTTTGTTGTACGTCAATTATTGAAATTTCAGTAGAGGAAAACAGAAATTAACCTTCACAGACCGAAAAGTTCGTTTCGTCCTTCAAGAGTGAGTACAATTAGTTTTAACAAAAAATTAATAGTAAACTCAGGATTGTGTGCAGACAGTATTTTGAAATTATTCTGTCCCAAAAGTGTCTGCACACAATCCTGAGTTTACTATTAATATGAAATTTGAGTAATTGACGTAAAATGAAAAAGGCGGGAAGACCCGGCCCACATAGCAAAATGACGTCCCAGGGATATCTGACGGATCTCTTGGCAGGATATCGGGAAGTCCGTAGGACGTCCTGTTTAAGTCCCGTTTACATCCATGGGACGTATAGTTATAATTAATCCTTCGTATAACTGTACGAAGGCATATCCTTCGTATAGTTATAATTAATTAAATAATAATAATAGTAAGGTCGATTTAATTTACAGAAATACCAGGTAGGTAATCCCGCACGGCTTTCCGGGGGACATCCAGGGGACCTCCATACGAGATGAACTGTTTGTATTGCCCACAGAGTTAGCCCACGGACGTCCTTACGACATCGCTATGGGAGCAGGACCATTCTGACGGTAATGGGATCTAAATGGGACATCCCAGGGACGTACTCTGCTATGTGGGCCACTTGCATTGAGCCTTAAACAATTTGTACCGGAAACTGAAAAAAGTAATTTTGTTCATGTATGACTAAAAAGAAAAGCATGAGGCGCGCTCCCATATACAGTCACTTTATAATTCTTTAATTGGCGCGCCCCATGATTTTATTTTTGATCATGCATTTTTTTTTAGTACGAATTGTTTAAGAAAAGTATGTCTTTAAAAAACTTTTTTTTAAATTATTTTTTTTTCGAGTTATTTCGATATTCGGATACCTTTTATCAAGTTAATGCTTTGTGACTCAAATCCTAAAGTGATCTGCAACCAGTCAAACAACACATCGTTGCAGGCTAGTATTTATTTTAGGTTTTAAAAAAATATTACAATATTCTCAAAATATAAAAATATATATAAACTGTCACTCGACTTACACCGCTGTGCAAAATTTTAGACGTAAAAATCAACGCTGCAAAATTTGAGGATACCACGAACCTCTATGAACTAAAGAAAAGTCTGTAAAAATAAAAAAAAGTATATATTAATACTTCTAAAAGACGTACGTAAAAGGGATTTCTTAAACAATTCGTACTAAAAAGTAAAAAATAATTTGTTTATGCATGACTCAAAACAAAGCATGAGGCGCATTAATGAAGAATTTACAATGTGACGGTATATGGGAGCGCACCCCATGCGTTTCTTTTAAGTCATGCATAAACATTTTTTTTTAATTCTTAGTACAAATTGTTTAAGAAAAGTGTCTTTAAAAAGTTTTTTTATAATTTTTTTCACCCAAATCCTAAAACATTCTACAACCAGTCAAACGCCTCAGAGTTGCAGGCTAGTATGTATGGGTAATATTAAAAATCTATTAAAATATATTTTTAAAATATATAGATGTATATAAAAGTAACAATAGAATATTGTATTGTCATCCGACTTACGTCTCTGCGGAAAAAAAAATCATCATTCTATGACGTCGGGAAATGAATTAACTGAACGTTGCAAAATGCGAGGACACGACGATCCATTGTGAACTAAAGAGAAGAATGTTATAAATAAAATCGTAGTCATTTGAGTAAAGTTATCATTTTTTTCATGTTCTTTTCGGAGACACGTAAACATAAATAACTTGCTATACAGGGTGCTGCCGGGTTGGAGTTACTGGTCTCCCCCCAGGTAGCGGATAGGGGAATACCGACCAGATATGGTGGGTACCGGAAATATCCCGGGGAGGACCAAAACCAGTACTGCTGCCTTGCAGTTAGTAGAGGGATCTACAAAGGCTAGGGGAAGATAACCCCGAAGAAAAAATATCATGGTGAAGGGAAGCAGCCACACCATTTCCACTCTGAAGCTGAAGATGAATGACATCGGCAAGGCTCAGAGATGGATAGAGGACGACATCTTGAATGTCTGCCTTTACTGCGAGGTCGTAGAGCTGACAACTCTACACCGCTAAATCATGTCAAGAAATAGCAACATATGGTTCATGGATTCTCCTGGGGTAAAATATTCCGGAGGTAAACTAGTCTCTCGTTCGGATCTCCGGGCGGGGACTGCTTCAGGGGGCTCCAAGAACAGGATTAAGAAAGATCTTAGAATAGGAGCGCGGAACGTACAATCGTTATACAAAATGGGAGCTCTTCAGGTGGCGGTACCCGAGACCGAGAGGTACGAGCTAGACATATTAGCGATACAAGAATTTCGGTGGGATGGTCAAGATAGCATCCGACAGGGCAAGTACACTTTCTACTACGGGTTGAAACAGTCTCATGATTTGGGAACCGGATTCCAAAGAACAGTATCCTTCCGGCGGTTCAGAATATTGAGTTCGTCAACGAAATACTATCGTACGTTACGATACGTACCCGATGGTGCAACACGGTTTTAATAAATGTCTATGCTCCGATCGAGGTGTCTAACGATAACGACAAAGACACATTTTACGAGGAGCTAGAAAGGCTGTTTGAGCGATTACCGAAATATAATACGAAAATTGTGTTGGGTGATTTCAACGGTAAGATAGGTAGGGAGGAAAAACATAGACCTACTATAGGAAAATACAGCCTTCACGAAATCAGCAACAACAATGGAGGAAGACTGATAACCTTCCCGATCTCAAAACACCTACTAGTAAAGAGCACATACTTCCAGCACAAAGGCATACACAAATAAACATGGGTATCTGCGGATGGCACAATGCTCAACCAGATCGATCACGTATTAGTAGATAGACGAAGACACCAATATATGGACGTTCGTTAGACGAACAAGGAATGTTAGGTCTTACAGAGGAGCAGAAGGTGACACCGACCATCAGTTAGTGGTCACAAAAGTGAGGGGAAAATTATGCATCGCCAACAGAGAAAGCAAAGGATCAAAACAATTTAAATTCGAAGTTAAGTTCGAAGAAAATCCAAGCGTAAAAGCAGAATACCAACTCGATCTTACCCGACTTGTGTAGTAATAAAGATGAAATTAATAGTGAAATGATGTAAGCAAGATGTGGGAGACAATTCGGGATACAGTGAAGGGCGCAGCGAAGGAACGTGTAGATAAGAAGAAACACCAGAGAAATAAACTCTGTTTTGATGAAGAATGCCTTAAACTTCATGAGGAACGAAAACAGGCAAGACAGCGATGGCTAATAAAAGCGAACCAAATACCAACCAGTACAGTAACGCGAAACGAAACGCCACACGAGAGTTCAGAAATAAAAAGCGAGAATATCTGAAGCAGAAGATTCAGGAGATCGAGGAAAACGGGAAGACAAATAACATACGAGATCTATACAAAGGGGTAAACTCGTTAAGAAAAGGTTACCAACCGAGGTTACGGATGATTAGAAATGAACGTGGAGATCTTCAGGCGGATCCGAATAAAATTATCGATGTATGGAAAAGTTATTTTGACAAACTTCTGAATGTACACAGCGAAGAACAAACAGAGGAATTTTAAATCTATACCGCAGAACCGTGGATACTCGAACCTAGCGAGATCGAGGTCGAAATATCGATAGAAAATTGAAAATTTTCAAATCATTGGGAATAGACAATATTCCAGCAGAATTAACTAAAGTGGGAGGAACGGCACTAATCAAGGAACTACATAAATTGATAAGTGCTATATGGAGAAAGGAGGAGCTCCCAAAGGAATGGAAAAAATCAATAATAGTTCCGATTTACAAAAATGGCGATAAATCGGACTGAAATAATTACAGCGGAATCTCGTTACTCCCAACATGTTACATACTATTGAGTAATATACTGCTAACTCGCCTAAGTGCCTACGTAGATGAAATAATTGAAGATCACCAATGTGGATTTAGAAGAAATAGGTCGACGTTGGACCAGATTTTCGCCTTGAGACAAATCTTGGAGTAGAAATGGGAATACAATGGGACGGTTCACCAACTATTCATTGATTTTAAGAATGCTTATGAATCTATCAAAAGGGAAAAGTTATACAGTATCCTGGTACGATTTGGATTCCGAAGAAACTTGTTCAACTTGTGAGGATGTTTCTCAGCGACCCCATAAGCAGAGTACGGATAAGTAATAATAATCTCTTTTGTCAGATAGTTTGAAGATTCGCAATGGATTGAAACAAGGCGATGCCTTGTCCCCACTACTCTTTAACTTTTCTTTAGAATATGCGATTTTATAGATAAAAAAGGACAAAGGGAGACTAACGTTCAATAGCTTCAATCAACGGTTCGCGCACGCGGATGATGTTGATGTAGTAGGGGAAGAGAGGCACTACAAAGCAACACCGATGCCTTAGTAGAGCGTGCGATGAGATAGGTCTACAGGTGAACATAGAGTAAACAAAGTATATGATAAGAAGTCGGAACACAGGGAATAAAGGAAATGGGTACGTAACAGTTAAGAATGACAGCGTAGAGAAAGTAAACAAATTTAAATACTTGGGAGCGTACATTACAAGCAAAAACGAGGTCACGGTAGAAATAAAAAGACGATTAGTATCGGGCAACACATGTTTCTATTCAGTCCAGAAATTGCTAACCTCGCGATTAATATCAAAGAAGTTGAAATTGAAAATATACAGAACGGTTAAACCGTACTGTCGGTAATATTTTACGGTTGTGAAAGTTGGAGTACGACCTTAGCAAATGAACATAAATTACGTGTGTTTGAAAATAAGGTTTTGAGAAAAATATACGGGCCGAAACGGTACGAAATAATTGGAGAATGCAGAAGACTACAAAATGAAGAACTTCACGCATTGTACGAATCACCCGATGTTGTAAGAATAATGATATCACGACGACTAATATGGACAGACCCGGATGGTAGAAAAACGAAGATTATATTCCTCTAGATTGGAAAGCCGGAGGGAAAGGAGACCGTTGGGCAGACCGTGACGACGTTGGAAGGACAATACTTGAAAGGATCTTAAAGAAGTAGGTGTTTGTGAGGAAAACTGTCTTCGTCTTGTCCAGGATAGATCCCGATGGCAAACGTTTGTTACTACGGCGATGAACTTGTGAGTTCCGTAAGCCATAGAGTAAGTAAGTACAGGGTGATGCAAAATAACAAAGACAAAACCACCTCACGAGATATCTGACATTAAAATAAGAAAAGTGTCGAACATCGAGGGTGCATAAATGCTTCATTTCGTCACTATCGGCTGTCGAAAGCGTGACAAAATGAACTGTAGAGCTTGATATTTCTAATACCATTCGCAGTAGAACTAAGGCAGCATAACACTCTCAAAGACTTCAGACCTCTCTATCCAAAAATTCATATTTGAAAACTGTCCAATGGTTGTTGAAGGGAAATCAGGCCTTGAGCCAGATCTTCAAAAAGGGGGTGTTCGGTTTCATCTAGAGGGATTAAATTTCAACTATGCTGTTGGATTCCACAGTACTTCGCCATAAGTATGATGATTGATACTTTTTGATTTTTGGTAGCTTTCGGCTTCTATGGCGTCAGAACGAAACCACCCATTTGCACTCAAACAACAATATATTCTCACAGAGTGAGGCAAGAAACTTCGTTCATGTGTCAAATTGAAGGTACTAGTACAGTCTAAGGGATCAAAAGTTGTATTGTTCTATTTACAGCTGCAATATTCAACCCTTAACTGCCACACCTATAAAAAATTACACTTAAGACACACTTGGGTCCTGGGGACCTACTACCATTTTTTTATTAATAAATAGTAAGTCTTACCGATGTCTTAGTAGAAGCGTGCGATGAGATAGGTCTACAGGTAAACATAGATAAAACAAAATACATGATAACAAGCCGAAGCACAGGGAATGAAGGAATTAAAACATAAGAATTAGGGATGAGGTCATAGAGAAAGTAAACAAATTTAAATACTTGGGAGCATACGTAACAAGCAAAAATGAGGTCACGGAAGAAATAAAAAGTCGCTTAGTATCGGGGAACGCATGTTTCTACTCAGTTCAAAAACTTCTAACATCGCGATTAATATCAAGGAAATTGAAATTAAAAATATACAGAACGGTTATTCTGCCGGTAATACTTTACGGTTGCGAAAGTTGGAGTACGACCCTAGCAGATGAACATAAATTACGTGTATTTGAAAATAAGGTTTTGAGAAAGATATATGGTCCGAAACGGGACGAGATGACTGGAGAGTGGAGGAGACTGCATAATGAAGAACTCCACGGACTGTACGATTCACCAGATGTTGTAAAAATAATGAAATCGAGACGACTAAGGTGGGCAGG
>JAGDQP010061003.1:0-12112 GCA_022664845.1 Lepisma saccharinum
AAATTGAAGTAATCATTATATAGGTATATACGCATTTTAAAATTTTACAGAAAGTAAAACCTTCAACCGAAAACTGGCTGAATGTAGGTTAATCCAGAAAGTGGAGGTTTGGATAAACGTTGTGTCTCCTATTTTTACAGTGTATAAGTGTGACTTTGAACTTCAGCGGTGCAAGGAAACTGCATATGCTGTTATTGTTTCTTTCATTTTTCCTGGATGTTTGTTATTTTGGATATTAGTGGCCACTAATTTGTCTATAAGTCATTGAATAAAGACATTTCAGCGTGTACTTTGGTTTAAACAACTTACAGGACGAAGTTGGCTATTTCCAAAGATGAACTTGGTAATTCATGGCTTCTATTCTTAGTTGGCTAGATGGAGTAGAGGAAAAGTGCTGGATTTTCAAATTCTAAAGTAAACCAGCGTAGGTTCAAACCCTGATTAAGCCAAGTTTTTTACAAAGCGGTCGTGAAGAATCTAATCATAACTGCTCATACAAAACGGAGAATCCTTCAGACTGTGGAATCAAATACCTGAGTCACTAAAGAGAGGTAGACGATTTACGAACGTTGGTTGGAAAAGTCCAAATCCAGTCTCAAGGGTTTACAAGGACAGTTAAGAACATGTCATTGACCTGACGTATTCACTTTTCATGTTATTATTCTTAGAAAGAAACACTATAGCATTTGCTAAGCACGTTATGGGTAGAGGCACATGTGGAGGATCGCTATCGTGCTGGACTTCAAATTTTAAAAGCTGGGTTCGATTCTCCACCAGTCAGTTTCTTTTTCGCATACACTGAAGTATTCAAACAGAGATTCATTTCCGTTGTGGAGAGTTATGAAGCATCCCTGGTCACAATCCAAGTAAACAGTATGTGTGTTGTTTAGCATGATGATAATATACTTTTCATGTTTTTCATTGGTCTTTCTCTCTTCCTCTCTTTCTTGGTGTATTGTTATCATATATTCGCTGCTTCTTAGAAAGTGACCCGGTATAATCGCTGCTTCTTCTATTCTTCATCTTTTCCCTCTCTCTATTCATGATTATTTCTTCTCTTACTTTACACACTCTCTCTGTGCGTGTTCCACAGCTAAATCCGGGCCACTTTTGATGACCCGGTGATAGGGCCTAACCAAACATAAGTGACCCGGTAACTCGATTGACCCTGTCTGGATAATATGTTTAGCTGAGAACTTCGACGTCGTATTTTTCGTGTTTTAGGGGTAACATCTCTGATCCTGGTCACCCCTGAAACAATCACTGTTCAAACCAATGAAATAATTAAAATATCTCCTTCATCTTCCGGGTTATCAGATCTACATCGAATCACCGCGTCAGAATGCATTCGAATCTTAAACCTGATGACACACTCCAAAATCTGGCCAGTATCCCCCGACAGCCGGTGACCCGTTTCAGCTCTGCCGTGTTCATTCCATCTGTGCGAATTGTTATACACACTAGTTCATCAGTGTTGTAATTATTAAAACGTTAATTATCTTTTCGCTATTTCAAGAGAATAATTACTTTTATATTAATTTGGCAAACAATTCCTTTCCATCCTATAATTTAATTTATCAACAAACCATTCAATGAGTTCCTCTTTTCACGTTTGAAATGTGCAACATGTAATTTCTGCTATGCCTATAGGAACATGTGAATATTTTGTTTTTGAACATTTGTAACTTTTCATTTTGATACAGTATGGAATTCTAATCTTAGCTCTTTCTGATAGCAGACAAATTATAATCCATTCATGTTCTTTGTATGCTTAATTTACATTAGTAGTCTGGAATGGAAGGTATGGCCTACGGTATCTACTGAGTTTGTTACAATCAGTGATTCGGCCTACCCCGGCCTCTGTGGGTGGTGTCAGCCCCAAATCCTTGAGAGTATCCCCAACTTTAATATTTTTTCGCTTTCAAAATTTGAAAGAAACATTGCAAAGCTACCAATTTTGACTTTACACCCCCCAAACTGAAAATCCAGGCGGAATCGCTGATTACAATGTATTCCGAACCAGTACGATCAAAGAGCCCCACCGAATTTGCAACCGAACCACGCGCAAACAAAGCATGTGTGTTACATTTTTTGCATTATCCTAGATGTGTCTCATAACTCTGCAGTTCCACTGGAAATCATTAGTATTTAATCTGACCATCAACTTTGGTCCCAATTTTGAAAGTGACTAAATGAATTTTCCAGCACCCTTTATATATTCGAATAGCCCTGAAAAAAATATAAAATCCAAAAGTCATTTCAATCTTGTAGTTAGATTTGTGACCAACTGCACTTTATAATGTTAGGTTCTTTTTTACTACGTTTAAATTCCGTATTTTTATCAGTACTCCCTCTTCTTCATCTTCTTCCTTTTCTCCTCTCCACTTTTCTCTCCCTCTCTCTTTCATTTCTCTGTCTCTGCCTAAAGACATCCATCGGTTTCAATTTTTCGTTGTGTGTGTTTAAATTTCTCCCTCCATCAACTTACGTATATTGTTTCGTCTCGCTTTTATTCTTTCATTTTATATATTCTAATACATGTCTATTTTGAAAAAAAAATGTGTTCATGATGTTTGCTGATTTTAGTATGGGCGAGACGAGGGAAGGAGAAAGAGGGTGTCTGTTTACCGGACACGATTATGGGAAAAGAAGGTGTAATTTGGGTTGCCTAGCTGCACGGCGTTCTCTGTCGCAATTCTTTTGATGCGAAGTGTACAAGATGTTTCGCAGCAAATTTTCTCTCTGCAATGCTTATAGTAGAATTATCCCCAAGTAAACCAGGAGAATCAAGGAAACTTTTCATAAGTTCGAAACTTTACAAACTTCTCAACATATATTATATGTCTAGTAATTATGAACAAAAATAATGTATTAATGTGTTATAATTAGACAATAAGCTTTGTTGAAAGCTATCGAGATATATCAGGATTTAATAATATATTCGACTAGATGCTGAGTAAGAAAGTAAGGTTGTGCTTTCTCTACTGTCTTTTAGAATGCTTGCAATCTTACATAACGAGGTAAATGAAGGTTGCAGTAAAAATATTGGGAAGTCTACTACCTATGAACAACCTAAAACCGTTTCAATAAAGCTGCAAGAAGGAGGGCGTAGATTTTTAATAACATAATTTTATTGAATTGTCAATATCAAATACTATCGGCTAGGATAAAGTAGGGGAGACTTACGACTTGAATCTAGAGGACGATCGTTAAATGTTATCTGCATGTATATTTGTTACTTACATTTTCTCTTTAATATGTAGAAAAAAGTGACACCGTTCCTTCGTCCTGCCCGCTCCGATTACGAAAGAATCAAAAAGCCGCTTAGCATCGGATAACAAATGTTTCTATTAAATCCAGACGCTTCTAACGTAGAGATTAATATTAAGAATGTTGAAATTGAAAATTTACCTACGAGGGTGGACCCAAAAGAAACCGGAAACGTTTTCTGGCGGGCGGACCCATTGTAGTACATAATTCTGCCGCTACGTATTTCTTGCGGATCCCCTTCTGCATCAGTCTGCCGATTGGTATGGTTAAGTGAAATCGTGGTGCCACGTAATATATTTTTTGTTAAGCGCCCCTCACTTGTTCGGCGATTTTTGTGATGACTAAAAAGTGGAAACCACATGAAGCTGCGGAATTCCGTTGTCTGTTAGGAAAACCAGTTGTAATGCTTGAAACTGCTTAAAAGGAAGCAGCTCAGGGTAAATCGCAACCGTTTGGTTCATCCGATATTACAGTAATAATAAAATATCAACTGCACATGAGAAGGCCATATAACTCGGATAAGGAAAAAAACAAGATTTTATTCCATCCTAGTTGGAAGCCGAAGGAAAAGAGGCCTTTGGGGAAACCGTGGTATACTTGGGATAACAATATTAGAAGGAAGCTGTGTTTGAAATAGAAACTGGCTTGAGATTGCCTAGAATAGAATCTAATGGCAAACGTTTGTTACTGAAGCAATGATCTTCAAGGTTTCATAAAGTATAGAGGTAATTGGTTATTAATTTCAAGGTGTATGCTTTTGAAAATGTTATTGTGTATAGTTTAATATATGAAGACTGCAGCGAAATTTGCTAATTTGTTCGGTAGATAAATGTATACAGAATAAATGGAGTAGGAAACAACAACAACAACAAAAAAAAGAAAAAACAACGACAACTGTAAACAATGCTATCTGAAAGATTTTAAAACAGAACAAATTATGGAACTTAATCTACCTAACAAAATCAAACAATTTTGTTGCTGATAGTAGGCATTTGAGAAGCCCAATTGCAAAACGCAGTGTATCACTCTCGTAATTTTCCAGGAAGCAAGAAAAAATGAAAAAGGGTTTGCAGGTTTCTTACATGGATATGTAATTGATAGGGTAAATAATGAGGTTTTCACTACGATCACAGGATCATATTGAATCTTAAAGTATGAAGAATCCAGGAATAGAAATATCTCATCTTCTCTACTTTTTTGAACGTGCTACGTTCTCCAATTGGAATACTTATTTCAGATGTGTTTATTAATTTGTACACCTTCAAATCATTAACAATAATAAATATATAGCTACTTTCATTTAATCACAACTTGAATAAAACTTACATTTAATTGGAATTTGTATTATACTAACTTCAAGATTTTCTGAGACGGCACTCATTTTTTCTATAAGTGGATTCTGTTCCAAGTATTAGCTTCTACAGTAGTCTCAGCGGGTAATTGGTGGGTGAGGGTCACAGGCATCACATTGTGTATTTAATCATGTAATGCTCATGCTCCTCATTTCCATTATAGCTCAAGCTACAAGTGCAGAATGATAATCCAGAAACGAAGAGCCATAGATATAGTTAAGTGTACTACAAATGGTTATTATATAAATGCGTTCAATGTGAAATTTGAATTAAGAAAAAAAGAGTTTTTTTTTTTTTTTTAAAAAAAAGAGTAACAGCATGAAAGTTATGAATGATATTAAGACACATGAATGTTGTTCTGGTAGTTGTCGAAACTAACAAACGAATTGGGTAAACAAATAGAATACAACTAGTCAGAATGCTCTCTAACGGACTATAATGAATGTTACGTAATCTGTTACGTGGAGACAAAGCAAGACTTTTGAAAAACCTTTCCTAAAATAATCTCAGTTTAGCTCCCTAAAAATAATTTCCTGTAGTCAGTATATAGCTTAGGATCTGGCCAAATTCCATGTCAGAGAAGAAAATGCACTTGAATAGGGTAGTTTTGACTGTCAAGAACTTGCTAAGACTGTATTACGAAGAAGCCATGTGTATAGCAGGAAAACGTTAAGTGGCGTCATTTCCCGAAGGTGGCGATAGATACCCTCTAGATAAATGCATTTCATCAAGTAAGTTCGTTGGGTAATTCCATCTCAAATCATCCTGTGCACGAGGAAAATGTAATCAACAGTCTCAGATTTAGCTGAAATCTAGTGTGTAGCTTCTGCTAGTCATATAATGAAAATGTCGAAGTTATTATTGCAATATGTTAAATAGTTTAGAAAATACAGTGGTTTGAAAAGTATGTATGAAAAGTGCACTATGCACCTGGATGTAAGTGAAAAGATATGTTCGCTCTATGCACCTGGATGTACTACTATGCTACAGAAACATCTGCACAACACCATAAAGAAAAGAGGGAAAACCTCCAAATTTTCCACATTATTTCGGCTTAGCATGAGGCATTAACATATACTTTATGGAATTGTATCTCTTGTATTACCTGCAGTAAAAATTGTTGAAGTTAGATATTATAACAGTGCGGCCTTATATCCATCTTGAATAAAGTAAACACAACTATCTGAAAAGGCTGATTATACTTTAACAACCCCAAAAATAAACTGAAACGTAACATTTTCAGAAGTATATCACCTCTTTCCGAAACTGTTCTGCTTTAGTTTCTTTTTTATGGTTATTAAAGTAAAATCCACCGTATCAGAAATCTATGTTTTCTTTATTGTTGAAGTTATGTTCTTTGTTTCACACTCTTTCCGAATATAAGTAATTAAAAGAAATCAAAAGTGAAAGAAGGAAAGGTATCACTAACATGCCTGCTTTGAAAATAATGAACGCGGTACAACTTATATGTACCCAAAAGTTGTATGACACAGGGCAATTCAAAAGTCTCAGTACAGCCTGGTAACTCACAACTCAACAACACAATGAAGCATAGTAGTACACAAATGTACAATAGTAGGTAAGGGCTACAGTTTGGAGTCCATGATCAACGTGACCGCCATCTTAAAATTCGCCATATTGGATGGAAATATTTTTTTTCAAATAGGAAGTGAGTTATATGACATATCAAGCAACACGAGACTGTTACCAGAAAGTCATTCCAGGTGTCAGATTTAACCTACCTGTTACGGTGTCGGAGTTATCTTCACTGATAGTTTGCAGTGCAAATTATGTTAATTTATGCAGTTTCGTGTCGTTGACTGTGTAACAGGTAGGTCAAATCTGACACCTCGAATGACTTCCTGGAAACATTATCGTGTTGTTTGATAAGTTTCACGATCAACTTGCCATTTGTAAAATTTGACCTCCATTCAATATGGCGGATTTCAAGATGGAGGCCACGTTGATCACGAACTCCAAAACGTAGTCACCATTCCATATTTGTGTACTACTGCGCTTCTTATTCTTGTCGTTTTGTGAGCCAGCAAGCTGTACTGGGAATGTTGAATTACTCTGTATCATAAAACTTTATGACTAACATGTAGACTGTATATATTTGTTGGGTACGTATTCAAAATGCGCATTATCTTTAAAGGAGGCAAAACCCTTTTCAGTTCTTCTGTGTTTGTATTACTTTTCATCCTCTTTCCAAAAATATGTGTCATGTTAGTGATACCTTTCCTTTTTTCACTTTTGCATTTTTTAATTTACCTCTATACCGAACGAGTGTGAAACAAAGAGCCTAACTTCATCAATTTTTACTGTAGGTAAAGCAAGAGATACCCTTTCATAAAATTATTTATCAATGCCTCATGCTATGCCGAAACACTGTGAAAAGTTTGTAGATCTTATCTTTTTTCGTTCTGGTGCTGTGCATATGTTTCTGTAGCATCGTAGTACATCCAGGTGCATCGAGCAAAGATGCTACACTTTTCATACATTTTTACAAGTCATTGTAATTTCTAAACTACTTAATATATTTCAATAATAATTCAGTCGTTTCCAATATATGACTAACAGATGCCAGCCACCAAATTTCAGCTAAATCTGAGAGTGTGGGTTACACACCATGGATGAATTGACATGGAATGACCCTGTTTTCATTGTTTTTTCGCTATACACTCATTGCTTTGAACTATTCTTCTAGAATAGGATGTAGTCATACAAGGACATTTGTAGTTGGCAGTCTACGTACGTATTCAATAGAATTTGAATTCCATTTATGGCCTTTAGACAATTATGGTTCACGCTGGAATGAGAGTGAATAGATTCAGTCGCTGCTATTTTTTGTTGCAGCTCCTTCCTTTTGTCCAAGCTCGTTTTTTCTGTATGTCGTAAGGACTTTCAGTTCCTCTCCTCTTATTCCTGCAGTGGTCAGTTCAGAAACGACCACTCATGGCTTTGTTTGAGAGCTTGGAATGGGAGAATACGAATTTTGTACATATAGCTTAAAGGGGGTACCCCAACCCATTGATAAGTCAGTCGTGAACTTGGCGCAGAGTAGAATCCTTCAGTCTCGCGACTCTAAGTGGAAAGCAGCCGTGGACGTCTAATGTAGGAGTCCGGAGCGAGAGATATCAGTGCAGCTTGTAGGCTGGGTAGCTTTATAAGTGTACTGAGATGTATATGTCAAAAGTTTTGGAAGTGCTCGCAAGTTCACACGTTTTCCCAAAAATAAGCACGTCGATCAACTAAATTCAATAGCTATTGATTTTGTAATTTTGTTTTCTTTCATATTTCGGGAAATTAAGTTTCATACTACGAAAGGGTTTCGTAAATTGCTTTTTAACAAATTTTGCTATCTTCAAATGTTGGATCAGGAATGGGAGCTCTGGAGACCTGCTGGGTCTTCATTGCTATTGCTTTGACTTGGCTAATCACACCGAATCCCACTGACCTTTGCTTTTTTGTGATAGTGGACTGCTCGTCCAAGATCGAGGGAGTAATTAGTAAAAATATCACTCCCTGAGACCCAGATCAAATTCCCGACAGGGGGAGGAGAAAAATAATTGTTTCCTAATCGTCGTCATATGTTGATAATATTGGGTTGGACGTTTATCTGGTCAAATATTCAGGGAATGATCTCTGGGGACCTGCTGAGTCTTTAGTGCTATTGCTTTGACTCAGAATCCTACTGATGTTGGACTGCTCGTCCAAGATCTAGGGTGTAATTAGTAAACATATCACTCCTTGAGACCCAGATCAAATTTCCAAAGAGGAGAGGAGAAAAACGATAGGGTATTAGAGTACCAAATTACTTCGTTGCATCTGAGAGATTTGTTAATGATTTAAAGAGGAAATGATTGTTGCCGTTTTTTGTCAGAGAGGAAACTAGCTAGTATTGAGCCCGTTTTTGTGGCTAGTAAAGTTAGATATCTACTATGAATCAGATTGACCTCTTCAGCTCTGCTCGTGCTACACAGTAGGCCCTGGTGGTAGTGGTAAAGAAGCAATTTTTTCTAGTAAAAGCAAACTGAACAAGTACAAGATTCGTACCATTGTGATCTAATTAGCGTCCAGGTTAGGCGACTGAGGCCTTCCCGGTTTTGGTTTCTTTATCTCTTGAAGATTCATAGGGGTTTCCGACCCCTTTTTCTTGCCTGAGATCTGCTCGGTACCAGGATAGGCCGAATACAATCATAAGATTGCTCATCCTATAAAGGGGGGGCGGGATTTTTACGCTTATGAATATTCAGAGATTTCTCCAATAGAGCAACGATTTCAAACTATTAGAGACAGATCAAAAAGTAGCAAATAATAAATGTCATTTTTCACTTGGATAATTGATTTGATTTACTCTATTAAAAAGCCTGCCTCAAAGACCTCTAGTTTTAGTTATGCAAAGTGTGATATTTCAGTGTATTATATTGCAGCAAACTTACTCTCTGAAATCCCCATAAAGGGCAGCTTCATTCGAACCTTTTAGTGAGATAATTTCATCTGGACGTAAGGTATTTTATGTTGCGGTGTGGGATATCGTCGCTTTTTTCTATTGAACATGAGGTAAATAGACGATTTCGTTACCACTATCCTAAGTTGTAAACATATTTGGTATAGTTGCATGATCTTTATAGAAAGTTTCATAAAGTTCTATTAGATTATTTTACTTGTTCTGCTTAGATGTGTGTTCACTTCATTCGTTGCTATCTATGTAAGTTATGAAAATATGTGGTATATGAAAAAAATATCTTGTATGGTATTTATAGGACATGGGACATGTTAAGGTAGACATTGAGTTGATGGGTAATTTTACTCGCTATTACTATGCTTGATATATGTATAAATAAGCTGTGAGCTTGTTTTGTTTGTTGCTTTGGTCATGCAGATCTGCGGGACCTAATTGTAAGTTTGCTATCTTGAGTCTTCAAATCTGAATGACCTAATCATCTAATATACAACTAGTGAGCATAAGTGTATTCTGATTCTATGATTGTGTAGCGAGATACTATTACTGATACTTTGAAAGCTGTTCTCTAAATAAAAAAATAAATGACTTCCAGTTATATTTGTTATGAGTCGAGAAAGTCATGGAAACAATACTTAACAAACTAAACACCATTCAAAAAGTTAACAGATCTACAAGAAGGTAAAATATATCTAGCCGAAGAGATCAAGATCAAGAAACTATCACCACCAACAGATGCTAAGAAAGTCATTGTTCAAACAGAGGGATCAGAAGTGCTGTTACCTGACAGATACGTAACAACGATTTCAAAATCACTGTTTGAGATTATTTACTAAGGTTTTCAATCAACAGGTAGCGGTAGATCATTTCGTAAGATCAAGTTTGTTGCTTCAATACAAGTGATCATACTCCAAAGAGAAAGAAGGACCATGTAACTGCAGACGTAAGAAATAGGAAATAAGTAAGATAGTAAATACTAGAGCTAATTATGATCTTTATAGCTTAAGGTATAAAGGACTAGTACCACATAACAGTAACGTTTGGCATAAAGTACACACTGCTATGTTTAGACATGCACACACACATACACACACACCCCTGTTTGTGTACCCGTCAAAAGTGGCAGCCACGAGTGAACACAGGGAAAGGAGCACCCATTCGTATCTTGTAAATGGAATGGCATTTTGAAGTGAAAATTTGATGGAAGATGTAATACTGCAAGAACAACATTCCTATATTAGTTTTAAGTCTATATTTTGATAGTGCATTATTAGCTCCTGACCAACGCTATCATGCCTTAGCGACACCTGCTGATAAACAATACAAAATCAGCACCTTGTGTAAGGAAAAGATTGGTTTGTACATTGTGAGCAACCGTGTTTCAAATAAAAACAAATCTGATCAACTTCAGATATGCATTAGTGGCACATTCAAACACATATTACAACATTAGCGCTTTAGAAAAAGAAGAGATTGCTTTGTACATCGTGAGCAACTATTTATCAATCATAACACACACATGATCAATTCCGGAGGTTCAATAGCAACACTTTTTGTAAATAAATTATTTAGACGGAGTGAAAAACAAAATGTGCTTAAAAATATCCACCAAGTTTGCGAAATGAACACCTTCTAGTGAATAAAAACAACACAACGTTATATTGACGGTTAAAAGCAAATTTTGGAATCGTCTGGGTTTTTTTTTTTTTTTTTACATCTGGCGTTTGGTTATAGATTTGAACATAATGCATTAAGAAATGAAGTGGGACTGAATACTTTTGTGCGTAAAGTTTGCTTTCAATTCGTTTTTTAAAGCTTTTAGGAGTAAATTCTTTTCACCTTGTATCCAAATTTGTCGAAAGATTCTTCTTTCAACAGGCAAACAGCAATGTATCACTGAAGTAGGACATCGATCTCCTTTGTTTTCATTGTATATGAGAGGTTGATTTACATAAGGCCACTATAATTACGTGAATTATGCTAACAAACATCATCTGATGAAAATAAAATGTGTAATAGAATAAGGTATCATTTAACTGATGAAAAACATCGAATTCGAAACATGTCTTTTATTCCTTACTTTGTACAGATAATTAATTACATTACATAAACAATTTCAGTTTGTAATGTCCCGGAGAGAATCACCTTCTGATAAAGCCCCAACCGCTGGGAGCTTGATATCGTAAGGAATCAGGAGAGATCTATCGGCCTGAGCCATGGTTGCCTAAAGGCCTTCAAATAAATTCAAATTCAAGGAGAGATCTATGTATACCTTTCAGTATATTTGCTCAATATTCTGCCACGGCTTTTGGGTGTGGAATCAGCGAACGCTACCACTATTGCTGAAAGTCAAATCTTAATTAGTAGTACATGAAGGCATACGGAAAAGAAAATAAGCAAGAGGGCGAGTAGTATAAGGTTGCCTGGCTGAAAGTAACACAGTATACCAAGGAAGGTCAAGTTCTCTTGTCTGCCTAGCTGAAGGCGACCAACCGTTCTTAGGATGGGTTGAAGGCTCCCTTATGCCTGACTGAAGGCACTCAAGAACCTGGAACAGTAGTATAAGGTTGCCTGACCGGAAGCAAACAATATACCAAAGATGGTTAAATACCCCTTCCCGCCTGGCTGAAGGCATGAAGAAGCAAGGACAACAACTGCGCGCCTGGCTGAAGGCGATCAGCTGCTATTAGGATGTTTTAATAGCCTCAGTGCGCCTGGCTGAAGGCGACCTGAAACTAAGAAAAGTTGCGAACCAATACTTGCCTGGCTGAAGGCGACCTGAAACTAAGAAAGGTTGCGAACTAATACCTGCCTGGCTGAAAGCAAATAAGGGTCTGTTGTAGTATTTGCCTTCATAGCTGAAGGCATGCAAACACAGGGTAAGATAAATGGGAACTCCGGCTTGCCTGGCTGAAGGCACTCTGGAGTTAGGAGAACAAGGTATAAAAGAGAATGGTAATAACTAATAATGAATATTCAAAGAAGTATTAGATAATGAGGTCTTATTAGTGGACTACTGTCCAAA
>JAGDQP010061004.1:0-12111 GCA_022664845.1 Lepisma saccharinum
GCAAAGTTTTGTAGAATATTTAAAGTTTCTCCTCGATCCGAGCCAAATGTGTTCAAAGCCCATAAGTGGACGAAACTTTTCTCTTGTATTCAGGGGTGTTAATGAGATAAGTAGCATTCGTAATGTAAGTAAATGCAAATGTAAATTTATTTGTGAAATAGTGAATATTAGACGTCTGTGAAGCTGGCCCGACCCACACAGAACTTTCTAAAATAAACAACATACATCGTTTGTAATTCGTTAGTAACGAAAATTAAATCGTTAGTAACTCAATAATAACGAAGATAGTTCAAAAACAATTTGGGTCGGGCCAACTTCACATGCCCGACCCACAAGTAGTTTCCAAAAAATAAGATACTACATGATTTGTAATTCGTTAGTAACCGTTAGTAACAGAATAATAACGGAAATATTACAAAAATAACATACATAGGGTCAAATTTTGAACTCTTGGCTGTAGTGAATTCTAAGAAGCGGGAAGAACTGTTCAAAGATGTTTAGCATTCTGTTGAGACTCACGGTTTCGATGTTAAAAAGTGCATTTCAGACAGTATGTACTAGTTAGATGGAATATCTAAAGGTACGTTTTCTTCCGTCCAATTGTTAAGTGACGGACAAGCGAGTTAGGCGCTTTGTGAGAGATGATGTAGTCGCATGGTGGGGTGTTTTCCTACGAGCGGATAGCGAATCCGTGTCAGCATCGTTGCTAGCTGGCAATCGATGTGAAGATGAATGCAGAAATAAAACAACTCCTGTACGAATTTGAATTTTTATTTTACAGTAAGACATTCAGGTAACTTTGGCTAAGACAGGATGGTTGAATTGCTGGAATGAAAAAAAAAACTATATAAAATATATTATTAATAGATGTAGGTAGTTAATAGGTAAGCTGAACTATGTCACTGTCTTTACATGGGCACATAACTTAGATTCGAACCATCTGTAGAAAAAAGGAGCTGTACCCATGGTACAGTTGTGGACAAAAGTATTGTCGCATATATTATTTCCCAAATTCACGAAGCCCCTCCCGCATGTAACGTTTACTAACGAAAATTACAAGGATTAACAGTTCCCATCGTGTTCCAAAAGTATTCTCCGAGATAAAATGAGGGGATTATACAACTTGGGAAGATTTATAGACTTACAATTCTTTTACCGACGAAAAATTAAATTTTTGCAAATACTGCCCGCATTTATCTACATATCAGGGCAATATTTTCCTCAAAAGTGTATAATTTGATTGTGCATCTGTCTCTAAGTTAGCAGATTTATACGATGTTTTAAAACATTTATTTTTGATATGTCAGTTATAGATATGCGACAATACTTTCGTCCATATGTGCACCATCATCTGAAGAAGTGTTTGATGTACAATGTAATCGAACGTTGGGTTTGTGCATTTTTTTAAATGTCAGTGTCTTTGTTCGTAGTGATTATTTATCAAAATCTGGGTTTTGGGCTGATTCTGACTTTTTGTTTTTGCTATCTGAATGTATCTTAACATAATATTCGCCATAAATATTCATCTCTTTCTTGTACTATTAATATGTTCTATAGATAACCACAAAATGATGATGCAACAGGTATCGCGCCCATCAAATTACCCGGAAAGTACGAATGTGGAATGAACCCTTATAGTGTCATATCCTAGAGCTGTGAGTGGGCACTCAACAGGAAAAAAGTGGAAGACATTCGCGCTCTCTCCAGTCTTTTATGTGGAAAAAAAGTGTTTTCAGCTACTGCGTTATAATTTGAATATGATCTTGTTGTCAAAGTAGATATTAGTAATAGCTATTTCCTGTATTATATATTGTTATGTAATATTGATATCGAGAGTCAAATGTTCATTAATTTCTTCTCACTTCGTTTTAGCGTTGAAAGTACAATTACCACATTGTTGTAGACACAACATTTGCCTCTAATTCCTGTAATTGACCTAAATAATTAGTTATACTTTTAAAATATGACCTCTTTATGTATAATGTGCAAGAATCGTAATTTGAATGTAATCCACTAACATGGGCGGCATTACCCGAACACAGATGGTGCGATTCAAGAACGTCAACTGATTAATGTGCATTGTTTTCAACGGAACGGGAAGGGCGTAGGCCATAGTGCTGTTATCGCCCATACAATTCATCATTGTTAAGTAGACTATGCCCTACAAATCCATGTTTAATTTATTACAAAAGGATAGAAAAGTACGGAGATATCAGAATTTTTTCCTTAAGTGGGCGGCAATCCCCCACTTTCCTGTAAATACGAGATACGCTGACATACCTAATCTTCCAACAAATTCAGCGATTTCCATCCCAAATGTTGTCCTTCTCTCTACTGTCATGATGGAGGCTGTGCTGTGTACCAAAGTAGGGTGAAGTCTCCCTTTAGGAATACATTTTTAATCTCTCGGGAAACTTAATTTCTCGACCAATATGATGAAAAATACACAGCACCGACAGACACTTCTATCATTACCAAGGGTCTCGCCTGGAAGTGGACGTCGTCTGCGCCCGACGCTAGTGTCTACTGCGATTGCGTTAGGAAAAGTGACATTTAAATACAGACGTTGAGTAGGCCAGTACACCGCTGTGCGTCTCCAGCTCAGTGTGACGCGTTATAGACGCCTGGAGGAAACAAACGTACCTTAAACATGAATGATGATTACAGTGGTTTCAAACCTTGGATGGAAACAAGCCTCACAAGAACATATTCATATTTGGCGTATTCTCAATTCAGCGTTAGGAGAGAGAACTGAATCGAACTATGTTTCAACTTCACTGTTCGGTCTTCTTAACAAACCAGCGTGTTTTTTTTTTTCAGAGAATTGTGTATCAGGATGGAAGACCTCACTTGAAAGTCGTATTGGTCCAGTCAGTATGAAAAGGCTTTTCCCGTAACGGGTGAGAAGACAGAACATTATAAACTGTGTTTGGTACTATGTTTTCAAACTTACATACTTCGTACAGCACGTAATCCTTATCGCTTATACACAAATTAACCCAGCTCTCGTAGTCCAGGCGATAACGTCGCGAACTTCGCAGCGACAATGGGTAGGTACACGTATTCGAACTCAGCGGCCGACAATCCTAACTGTGGTTTTCAGGTGAATGCCGGGATGGTACTTTAAGTAAGGCCCTGGCCTTCCCATCCCATCCTCTACCTAATCTACCCCGACCTGAACCAAGAAAATCCCGTAACACTTTCAAAAAGTTATTGTAATGAAACTATTAACATTACTAATTGAAACAGTACACTAGCTGAAAGAGTAAAAGTCCAGTTTTTTTTTTTTTTTTTTAGATGCAGGTGGTCCGTGTAGTTTCATTTCTCTCACATAGATGGCGATAAATTTAATACGGTGCTTTCTGGCTGAAAAGTAGTTTTGCTGCAACATATCGAAAAAAAAAGGAGTGCAACAGATCTTTTTATGGGGATATGTAAAGACTTGGTCCCTCAGCTTCCAAGTGATGTTGTGGAACTGAGGAGAGCATGGGACAGCCAGTCACAGAGGACATGATGGGCCATGTGTGGCTAGAGTTAAAGTATCGTGTGGACATTTGTCGGGGCACACATGGCTATCACATATTGCAAGGAAGGTGAATGCTGTGAAGAAAAAAAAAAACCTTCAATGTATTACTTACAATATTTTGTATTGATTATTTTCATAGCTCGTCGAAAATTTTTTGAAAGTGTTAACGGATTTTATGTACACCCTGTATATATAAGATGGTAAAGAAATTTGAGAAAAAAGGTACTTACATGTTGGAATACCAAGACAGGTATGCACAGGAACTTCAAAAAGAAAAGAAAAGCAGTTACATTTCGCAAAAGCGTTTTCACGTGAGGATACTCCAGAGAGAGACACACACAAATTCTCTTATGGTATTCCTTATCTTGGATCTCACTGAAGCTTTGCAACAACAAACTGCATTATTATATGCTACCAACTTATATCTACATATTACCAAGGTTTCATCCCGCAATTCGATATATGCTGCAAGTGTTGAACCTTACACCTAGTTAAAAAAAAAAAAAGTTCCACAACCAGCATTGAAAAAAAAAAAGCAAATTTTACCCATTAACTGTATAAACTTTTATGATGATGAGTTTGCACATAAGATAGAAAAAATAATTTTACTTTGATCCTAATTTCTCCAGTACTGATAGTTGTCGCATGGTATCATAAATCTGAACATGCACTTTATTCTACAAAGATTCAAGATCTTACAAATGTTAGTTGTTACCGACCTAGAAGAAAACGTTTTGATTTATTTAGTTGTTATAGACGTTAATATAACGGCGGCCATCTTGGATTTGCGCGGAGAAATCTTTCACACATGTTTTAAACTTGTTGTATTCTGAGGAAGACGATAGTGGTGGTGTTCTACCTTCAAGCAATTAAAAGTCGCTGGCCCTCAAAGTTGGTTCCTAAGGTCTTACAGCCCAGACACAATTATAAAGTTTCAAACCAAGACGCTAGTGTCTAAGGGCAAGCTGGGTTCTGTCAAGTTTTCTGCTGTTCCTTCTCAGACGAAATTTTATTTTAAGCGGATATAAACAAATCACTGAGATTATTTATAAATCAAATATCACTCCTTTGTTTAACAGTGGCATCCAGTGAATTCTTCCTTTTACACATGAACACTGATTTAAATATAACTCATCTATAAGCAATGCCCCATAGACACAAACTAGTTCAACAACATTAGAGCATCATCCTAATATGCAGCTGGTTATTGGCATGTTGTTATCTAGAGTCAGAGTTGTAATTATATGTATGAGCCTTCCATACACTTTAAACATGACAGGTATAAAATGATTAATATTTACATTGAAATTAAGAACACATTTTACAGAATATGGAAAAGGCCTACCTCGACACGTTGGTTAAAACAGTAGTCAACATTGTGCTCGATCTTATAGTTTCACCAGGTGGTGGTGATAAAAAAAATTAAAGGAGACCTTCGTCTGTAAAACATAGAGTAAAACCATATAACAAACAATTCTATCTGTGAACGCACAGTATTTCCTCGTGAGTCTCCTGCAGCTGTCTTTTGTTCCAATGACGATGTGCAGCGAAAATAGCGTGAGGTAGTATGACTATAGCTGTAGAGCAAAGCAATATGGCAGTCACAATTCCTTGAGAAAATGAAGGTGAAACCGGATGAAATTTTGAGATTACACGCACAGCATAGGAAACAAACAATGTTACGGGTACGAATGGTGTCAGCAGTTTGGAGGCTGAATAAAGTACGGATTCTTCGCTTGGAAAAAAAAATTATGCAGGAATGACAATGAGAAGTGTTTCCTCGGATATGGAAGGTGTTTGGAGACAGGAGGAAGAATTAACGCTGAATAAAACTCAAGGCTGCGAAAAAGCTACGATCGACCAGCCATTCGCAAAACTAGAAAAAGTGTCTGAAAAGGACAAAGGTAAAACAGTTTGTGTCTGCTTGAGTTGAAACGCCATAACACTCCACACTACATGTGAAGCTTTTAACAGACCTTTCTGCAAATCGTGCAGTACAAATTACTTAAAGGCTTTGTGTATAGTAACATGTTGAATAAAAAGAACAGAAAAAATGGCAGATGGGAGATCGGGTTCGATTCTCGGGCACTGCACTGATACGTTTCTCTGCCCATTTTTTGGCATGCTATCATACACTGGGTCTTTTGTGTAAAGAAAATTAGCATTTATTTCTAGGATTTAGTCAAGCGTCATTAAATTTCAAACTTCTGTGCATTATTCTTTCCCAAAATGATGTGGTTTTAACAACCGTTTCGTATTTCCAGTTCTTATTGCTAGAGGCACGCAATGCGCGAATGACGCAAAATGTCGGTATTTCTAAGAAGAAATAACAATACTGGTAGCTCAGTATTGCAACCTAAGTGGCAAATTATCAAGAACTGAATTCGCGAAAAAAACAATATTCACAATTTTAGACTACATTTTTTTTTTCTTTTCATTTTAAACGAGTAAAGCTATTATCTTCACTACACACTTACTTTCTGAAATTACAATCCAAATGTTTGTTTTGTGGAAAAAAACAATCGGACTGCTTTTATTCCAATAGCAGACAACATTTACAGTGTAGAAGGCCACAGCTCTTCAAGTGCAGCTTGTAGTATACTCGGTTGTGTCCGTGGCTGTGGTTCTGATGTTGAAGTGTTTTGAATATTACTAAATGCGGTATGAAAATACACATTACATTTTATCTGCATCTGGGCAAAAAATAACACCACCAAAAAATAAAACCACTTCTGCCTGCCTTCACATATTGCTCAACACACAGGCTCGTCATCTGGTTAACTATATAAAACTTCTGACTTTTCTACCTACAAATAAAATCGCATCAGTTCATAAAGAAATAAAGCAATTTACTTTTTCATAAAGTATAGGACAGACGCATTTAAGACGATCGTTTTTCATGAAGTAAAAAATCTGCAATTATACATAAAATGGACATAAAAATTGTTATTCTTTTATAATACAGCATTAAAACAATATACAATATATAATATCCTGCACTATGTCCGTACGATATGTGCACAATTACTTAAAACACTAAAAGCAATTGCTGTACAATACACGTCTGCTGAATATTAGATCAGTCTTGATTTAATCATGTCTTTCATTTCAACATTTAAATAAAATGTCACTTTATCACTTTATCAAAACACAATGATGAAGTATTAAAACGATGAGGATGGAAAAAATATCCTCTAGTGATTCCTTTTCGCGTTGTATGTTGTACTCGTTCTATTGCGCTAAGAATTATTAAATATGTCACATGATTACGTCGAGTTTATGGCATAAAACTATTTTTTATTTTTTGAGATTCTTTTCACTGCAGCACAGGTATAATAAAGTCACTTTGTAATGGCACTCTGGATTCCAGACACTGTAATATAATACTTCCTTGAACAGAAATTACTGTATAAGAATATGCTTTCACTGGAACTCACGCACGTTTCGCAAGAAACATATCCGTTTCCTACATCTTTTCTCTTTTTTTCACAGAACGTTTGCTAACGCATTTACTTAAAATGTCACTCACACATCCTTTATGTTCAAAGATCTTCATGATTTGTGTCTTTGCCTCTTGCATCTGGTCTTTTATCACTTTACTCCTTTGGATATTTCCCTGGAAACAATCAGAAACAGATTTACTACACAAAGTGTTAATAATTATTAAGATGTACACATAACGGATATACGGTAGTGCTTCTCCAAGTTTCCTAGCTCGCGGTATATCGTTTCGCCATGGATAATATTAGGACGCATCTATATAAGTTAACCCTAGTACGGTCAACTAAGCGAATCGTAGATCTAGAAAAGTCTCGAATACTCCCGAACTGTAGCGAAGAATGTATAAACAATTATCACGAACTCAGTTACGAGAGCCTGCACGTCGTACTGAATCCTCAGAATAGTAGTGTCATCTGTTAGTTACCTGTTTACGTACTTGATGAGGAGAAAAAAGGTTGGAAAAAACGTTCTTAAATGTACTCTTTGGTGTTTACATCGCGTTAAATTAAATATATATTAATAATGTAAAAGGGGACCATTATTTTTATTTTAAAAAAATCGTGAGAGAGGGGTTGGAATCGAACACGGGCTTCCTGACAAACAATCCAACAGTCTAGTCAATACACCACGGGGAATAACGTTAAAAATATTGAATGGCTACTTATTGTTATTTCTACTTTTACTATTTTAATGAAACTAATTCCGTTGCTGTGGAACAAGCTATCCCTCACGGAACACTACTGTGGCGGAGTTTCACCGCTTGAGAATAACTAATCTATAAAATAATTTCTTCCTCGCTTTTTATCTGACCTATTTTTCGTAAACCTTGCTTAATATACGTGGTTTACCAGCTGCCTATGAGGGACCCGGTTCCTGCGGATGAGAATCCAAATATCTTGAAATGCATTGTTACAGAGGATGAGAACTGGTGTGTGAGGTACAACCCTGAATCGAAACGATAAAAGCATGGAATGGTGTTCTCCATCACCCCTTTGGAAAAAGGTCAAGACGGATAAATGACACATCAAGACGATGCTCATCACTTTCTTTGACAGTGATGGTATTATCCACAAGGAATTCTTACAAGAGGGAACAACATTGAATGTTGCTAGGAATGTTGAAATTCAGAAGTACTCATAACAGGGTTCATAGTTTCTCGTACACGACAACGCTCGCCCTCACACAATCACTATCGTCTGAAAGTTCCTGGATGAAAAGGGGGTGGTGCCAATTGACCATCCACCATACTCGCCAGATCTAAATCCTCCAGATTTCTTTCTCTTCTCAAGCCTCAAAATCGCTTTGAAAGGTACGAGATATGAGGATATTCTGGATATCCAAAGGAACGTGACGAGGGTCTTTAACATCATTCCGAAAGAAGACTTTTCTAAAAGTTTCCAGGACATGTAAAGCCGTTCTGAAAGGTGCATAATCATGGGAGGGGACTACTTCGAACGACAGTAAGGCAGGTTTAATTTGGAATTCATTTACTTTCAATATTCAGGGTCATGCACCGAACTTTATTGTCTGAGGTTGTATATTAAATGTATTTCGGGAAATATATTTTGATTCTTTTCTTTAAGTAACCAGCGCCCTCTTTGCACGTATTTCAAGTCCCCAGGTTGGCAAATACTATATTATTTATACTATTTAGAAATTATTCTGTAAACAGTTTTTACTATGTTTGTTAAAAAAAAATCGATATGCTGCTACACTTCTTTAGACACTGACGAATACGAAACATTTCCACATATCTACATGCAAAAGTGTCTCAATATTTTTTCACTGCACTACATGTTTAAAACTTAGGCAGAAACCCTTACAGTGATCCCTTAAAAATGTCAATTATAGCTTATAGGATATTTGAAGGGCATGGGGAAAACAATGGAACCCTTCATAATAATAATAAAAAGTTAAGTACAGAAACACAATGGTAACAGTCATGTGAGCTGAAAAAAAACCAAGACATGACACCATATTGGCAATTTGTTTTATGGGAAGCCGCATAAACCGGCAAGAGAGAATGAATTTTCCTAGCGTAATATCTTAATTCATACTCAACGTTGGTTACCATTGTCTCCCCCATGTCCTTCATTTCACGATCACACAATGCAATTATTAAACCGTACAACTTCAAACTCTCAACTAAAACAGCACGGCTACTGCGCTTACTTAATTAGTACGACTCCTCAAAATGAACAGAGGTCAACACTGACACACATAAATACTACTGAACACCCTTAAACATTTAAAGGCTTTCTTACGCGGTACACAAACCAGAACTTTCTTCTTCGATAAATGTATTTCTGCAAACTTAGTAGAGTAGAGTAACTTCAGTTATGCTAACAAGTTTTGAAATATCAAAGCATATGATTCCTTAAATACGCACACCGAGATACAATGGTCTAAAACAGTTTATTCCGCCTCCTACAGTACATGCTCCATTCATTTACTGTTTAGAGGCAGTGGTGTGTAAGAATGAACTTGGTTTGGCAGGAGGTGTATGAACGCATACACCCATTAGGGATGTTTTAGGACTAATAAAATACACACACACACTTTTCACAATCGTTCACTACTCTCTACTTTCACACAGCCCAGAACATTATATATTCGGCAACATTGGACTACTTCATACCGTCTGCTAGCATTTCCGTTTCGAGATGATAGATTATCAATTAGTTCCTGTAGTGAGCAACTAGGTATCTTAAAAAATACATAATAATATGTGTTTTTCAGGGGCGGGGGTGCATAACTGTTGCCTCACCTGTAAGGAAAGTGGTAGTTACATCATTTTCCCGTAAGATGGCATACGAGTCGGCGCGTGGAAAGCAAAATAGCATCACTTCCAAAAAATAATACTTCAGGTATAGCGATTTACGAGATGCGTGGCTGTTCACTGTGGCGCCAACACGAAAACGAAGAAGATATTATAAAGCTCAATAAATAAATAAAATTGCGAACAATTTAGGAGGAATTATGGAACTCAAGTACATAACGATCTTTCCTTTTATCAAAATGTTTAACATTAAGTCACGCTATCATTATTGGCAATTCTGATCCGTTAATATCATTACGTATATTGCTTTCTCTGGTTCTACATGCCCAGAAGCCCTAATGATATCACACGTGATGTAGCATAAACTTTTGACGATGAACGGTAGAAAACCCATTTTCGTGTATGCCCAGCCTGTTCAGATGGCAACTTGAGATATCAAAACACCACAAAGATACTTCTTTCTTTATGGCATTTGGAATTTATGATGATGCTGTCATGTACTTAGTTAGATCTGTTCCTGGGCTAAAGATATGCCGTACCACACCTTGACTGAATGCACTAAATGACTGACTGATCTGCCATATCTGAAGACGGACAGGAGTTATTAGCCTAAACTTGTATTTAGTTCTTTACTTTTCAAGTATTTGATATTTTCAGTAGTTAAGAGTATTATTTGCTTAATTACTTATTCAGTTATTAATATCTATTAATTCATGTTTTCTTTATTGTATCGTATTCATATTGCACATATAACAGGAGTTTCTACTTACGACACACAGTGGAGTATTTGCTGTAAATTTCTGGCCAAAAAAATTTTGTGGGTTTAAGCGAAACAGTAAGCGTTGTAATAACAATAAATGTTATAATTGATGATTTTTGATAATAAAAACGTGATAAGAAATATACAAGAAAGCGGGAGGAAAAAAGAAGAAAGTAAATGTGATATTAGTAACCTTATTAGGCGAACTCCTAGGAGTCACTTCCCAATTCTTCCTCAATGTCTTCATTGATGTCATCTGAGTTGTCCTGTGGCTTTGGTTGATGCGGTGTCTCCGAGAGTAGATCTCACGTTTTCATGGGAAACGGCACTTTTCCTTTTTGTCTTTGTTCTTGAACTGAGTTCGTCTATACAGTACGTCTCTGATACACTGTTCTCGGGAAAACTTTCTGCCTATATTTACGGAAATGTTTTTCCTAGCCTCAGCTGCCTCCTCTGAGATTTGGCCAATAAGTAGTATTGCATGTTCGATCACTGTTGATTTTATGCATAATCGGTGTCACAGGCTACCATCCATATAACTCTACGTAGTCCTGAAATTTTTTTCACATCAATTTTGTATCCACTTGATTATGCCTTTAAAATAAATTTGATTCGGTTTATAAGGTTAATTTCTACTCCTGTGATTCGAGAAGCAAGATCAACATTTGAAAAGAATCGTCTTGACGTGTTTCCTTCATTAGTATTCCCGAAACCTGCCTTTGGAATATCTACAAGAAGTCTCATTTCCGTTCTGGATTGATCTTGAATTTATCTCTTCCTCTCTGCAACAACTTTTTGGTTCTTCTTTACGTATATGGTAACCTCCTCACCTTCAATATTTGCCTTGTACTGTCCGGTACAATGAAAGTATACGAATTTAGGCACGGGGAAGTATACAAAAGGCAGCCCTATAATATATATATATATATGCTGTGAAACCAAATTAAGCAAACGTTTAGTATGTAAAACGCTAGGCTACGTTAAATTCAAAGTCACGAACATGGGGAGTATCGAAACAGCATCCCAAGTCGAGAGCTGGAACTGTGAAATATAACTACGGGCATTATGTGGGCTACAACGAAAGCATAAATAATGGAAATATATATGATGCTAATTATAACATGTAATCTATATAATCAGGCGATACATTGATCGATACGAAACCTGTATGAGGAGACAATCCAACGAAACGTTCGATGAAAGTGAATAAAATTGTAGTTAAAATGTTGATGCTCAAAGTTCAACTTTTCTCTTTTTGTCGCAGTCTTTTGTTTGACTGAACCGGAACTTATGTGTAATGATGCTCGACAGAGGTCAATCAAAATTGGTGTTCTTAGTACACCGAGAAAATGAGATTATAATGTAAATTCTTGAATGGAGAAGAATTTAAAATAAGAATTATATAATCTATATGTTTAATTAAGCTCGAACCACATTGCTTATGGCCAAAAGTGATTCATGACTTGTTTGATAATAATTGAATCATTAAGATGTTAACTTTGAAAGTACATGTAAAAGATTGTTTGTGGTTAAACAAAGATATAC
>JAGDQP010061005.1:0-12111 GCA_022664845.1 Lepisma saccharinum
GCAAATTTAGTCAAATTACATTTTATTCGGTACAATAGGTTCTTGTTTCTGTGTCATTTCTTGTATATGTTAATATCAACTTACATTCAATGATTCTTTTGTATTCGTTACCTTTCTATAATTTATCAACTCTTTCGGAAGCTTTTCTATGCAAATTCAGTCAAATTACATTTTATTATGCAAAATCAGTGTTTATATTTCTACATATCTCAATACCAACTTATATTCAATGATTCTTTTCGTGCTCGTTTTCTTTCTATAATTTACTAAGGCCTTTGGAAGCTTTTCAGCACAAGTTTAGTCAAATTACATTTTAATACGCAAAATCTGTGTTTATAATTCTCTCAATCAAGCATCAACCCTAACTAAAATTGTATCAAACAATGTTACTGCCAATACAATGTTCCTAGATCTTCTTAATATTCACAAGTACTTGAAATATCTTACATTTATGTCTCGTTGTCGACAATAATAATTTTATTTCTTATTTCGTTTAAAAATATTAATCTCTAGCCTTTCTGCTTTTTTTCTTGGCGTTGGCCTCTAGGCAGTGACTTCATTATCTCCGGTTGTATCGTCTGATAAAAAAAAAGGATCATGAAAAAAAACCAACTGTTTCCTTTTTTTTCTTTTTAAACTAAATTAACTTTCAGTCTTCAGGGACCCCACCGCCTCGTGTGGTTTCAATCATAAATTAAAAAATGTTTCTTCAACTATTTTCCCCCTTTCTTTCCAAAGCTCATTAATTTTTTTTTTCTATATTTTTTCTTCGTCCAACATGAAACAAGCCTTCAGGGGGAGTGAATTTGTCTGGTAACAGCCAGAGTCTCATGCAACAAGCTCGTGTTCAATTAATGCGTAATTAAATCATGGTGTAAATCGGTCTGTTGTCTATATTTTTTCGTCCAAGAAACTCTTGTTTCAACTTGTTTTCTAGTTTCATTCAAGGAGGGGTGTCTCAAATAGCGACCTATCAATCCACGGAGTACGTTTGTCTGGTAACAGCCACAGTCTCATGCAATAACCAAGTGTTTATAATATGTAATTAAATCATGGTGTAAATTTGTATGTCGTCTATATTTTTCGTCCAAGAAACTCTTGTTTCAACTTGTTTTCTAGTTTCATTCAAGGAGGGGTGTCTCAAATAGCAACCTGTCAATCCACGGTGTTAATTTGTCCGGTAACAGCCACAGTCTCATGCAACAAGCTCGTGTTTAATTAATATGTAATTAAATCATGGTGTAAATCGGTCCGTTGTTACTACTCCCTTCCGTCCTATATTTACACAACTTTTAGCTCATTTTTGCTCAAAGTGTCTGAAGTTCTTTACTAACAAAGAACCGTATTTCCTCCAATTATAGCTTGTTGAAGTAACAAGTCGATGAAGTATACAGGAATTGTCTTACGTCAATATTTATCGAGATATGACGGCGTTTGTAACGCTACTTTACTTACTAACTTTGTGCTTCTCTAGCTTGAAACTACGCGTTTTTTAATTCGTTCAAGGAAACTTCTCACTTATTTCGGCCCGAGGAATTCACCTCAAAATTAATGAGCATCACTTTTGACACACCCTGTATGCGATATGGTAACGATAGTTTTCATGCTGGGAAAGCGTTGAAAGAGAAGTGAAAATCGTGTTCGGACAATTGTTTTGTTATTCCACGTATGAACCTAAATTTTCCTACAAGTTCAGGAGTACTAAAGGTGAGATTTCACGCCGGGATAACGAATACCAGCAGTTAAGAGTTGAGTCCAGTATCTCGATATCGGAGCGCCCACTTTTTCCTCCATTAAAATATTTCTACCATTCCGAATCGTTGTAGTATTTTGTTTGTTCTGTTTCATAGAGAAGGGTATTATTCTTAACTCTCTTTATGAGATTCCTTTAAAAACAAAAGCATTTAATCAGTTTTCCTTCAAAGTTTCCCTTGAAGATAACAGAACACAATTTTGTCGCGCACAGTATGAGGTTCATGAAATGGAAAAAGATTACCACTTTCACACTCTAAATAGGAATTTACTACATTTTCGAAACTTTTGTATGAAAAAAATCAGCCAATATAAAGCAAGAATTAACTTAGAAAGAATTGTATTGGTCATCAAGGACCTCACCCGAGCTGAAAAACAATTCAGTTTGTCTGAAGAAAATAATGAAAGCTTACAGAAAGAGAAAATTCGGGGAAAGGTTAACCGATTAAATTGAAAGACTTCCAAGATAAACAATTAACTTGATGTATTCCACTCAACTATCCGCCTTCGTGAGGATAATAATAATAATAATAACTCAGTTATCAGTGTTGCGAACATATTTTCATTTCGAATTCATTTGATCCCACACCAACGGCAATGTATATTAGCAACTTATACTAAAAAATGAGCAACGAAAAGCGCCATATTGAAATTAAATTTAGAAGTATTTGCAACTGAACATTATCATTTAAGAATAGACATGTTTTCTAAAAGTATAATGATTTTTACCTAGGAACTAAAATTCCCCTTAACCTAGATTCTATTGGTTCCTTTTACCTAGGAGCTAGCCAATCCTAATCCCACCTATAAAAATCAAGGTGATTCTGAAGGAAAAACAAACTTTGTATTTGGTTTAAGATGTTGGTAATCAGAGACCCCATAATTTATTTATTTATTTTCACGAAGTAAATAATGAAATTCGAAATCGCTCATTTTGAAGTGACAGACATTTAGAATATGCATATCTTGCTTTTTAAAGCTACGATTATGGTTGGTTAGGCTCTAGGTGAAAAAGCTTTTTGATTAGTTCTAAATTTTATTTTGGAAAATTAATTTTACTTTTTTTTTATATTCAGGATGTCCCTGAATTAATTATACAAATTTCCGGCGGTGGTTATTTCTATAAAGAAACATTAACAAAACCCTTTCAAGAAATTTCAAAACTTGCGTTGTTTCTGGGATAGAAGCGTGGAACGTAGGTGTCGCAAACGACGCAATCGATGGCTGTTTGGTGCATCAGAATCTACGTCGTTCCCATAGAATGTAGGGGAAAGTTTGACAAAACGGAGAAGTATGACACAAAGGGGAGGTGCACTTACTGGATGCATCACAGACGTAGTTTCTTATGTTGGTGTAGTGATGTCATGGATAGGATGCTTCCGAGTTAATTTTGTTTCAAAACGTTAGGATTTTTCTACACTTTGGTTTATTTTTACATCAAGTTTGTGGTTTTATTAAACTCAAACTGCAAAAATTTAAGTATCCCCATTATTATATACGTAGTTATTTATGTGTAATATCGTGGTAGTTCATTTGACTTTAAGCTGCTTGCTTAGCATAGTCATCTTTTGAAATCTTTAAAAGTTAGACAATCAGACACAATGGGGAATGTCCTCGCCTATGATCCTCAAGTCCTGTTGGAATTCCTTGCCAGTAAACCACGGAACGCTGGATGTACAACTAAACAGGAAGGCAACTCTACAATATTTTTTTTTGTAATCAACAGCAAGCTGAAAATTTCTTCAATATCGAATCATTATCTGACTTCGGCCCACATATCAAAGTACTAGATGCATCGGATATTCCTCAAAGTACTGAAAAATTTCCCGACTTATGGTAAAAATTTCCCTCCTGCTAAGTTTACTTTATAAATTACTGATAATTGAAACAAAAAGTGCCAAAAAAGATTCAACAAAATTTTTCGATTTTTTTGTAATTTTTCCCTTTTACCCTTTAGTGAGCCATATTTTCCTATTTTCCGGGAAATTTCCCTCCAACTGACAACACTGGAAGAATCTCTACAAAATATAAATACAGAAGAAAAGGAAGAACAAAAAACTCACACAAGCAAACCTTGTTCTTCTCCTGTATCTAAACCTCAATTCCATACAGCCAACAATTTTCCCGCAACTCAGAATACAACCAACATATTCCCTAAATCCAGCTGCAGTATCTCACCAAAAGTAAGCAATCCTCACATCCACACGAATCCATATTCTCCTAGATATTCCACCAAATTCACTGACCCTCGCACAGATTTCGATAGTAACCAGGAAGACGACAATAAAGCTCTTACGTCAGATCGTAATAATTAAAATTATAACGAAATATCTATACACAAAAGTAATTGTTGTTATAAAGAATATCAAACAGGAACTTACGTAAAAAGCAGGCTTCCTGATTTTTAATTGACAGCTTATTTAACATTACAACAAACTGGACTGAAACTAATTTATAATGATGGACCTAGCAAAGAGAGATTCCTCTCCTTATTTCAAACAAAATAATTTGGACAGAAGTCAAAAATTGAAAAATTCACTGAAAAAATAAAGATAACACAAAAAGCCAAGCCAACTACAACATTCACCTGTGTTATAAAAGGCGTCAATAATAATCTAATCATTGAAGAACTAAACATTCACCTAATTAAAGAAAAGAAACTACCTATGACCAATATCACTAGAATACGAAACGATAAGGGCCCTCTAATTCGTCTTTTTACTAAAGGTCCAGAATTGGTCATTTTCTCATCACTAATGGAATTACCACTGGATTTACGAGATATAAAATAGAAGAACCCCCACTCCAAAAGAAGACCATTTGCCTGTTATTTATGCTTACAATATCACAATGAAAACCCCTGTAAAAACGAGCAATCTTGCTACAAATGTAGTGAGAATTACCTTAGCATTATATGTAAAGTCACTCCAAGCCGGAACTTCAGTGGAACATGTACAGTTAAAGGTCACCTACTGGTACTTCCAACTGTCCACTAAGACCGCTAACTAGTAACAACTTCTGGCCTGGTATAAAGTCTACAGAACTGAATACAAATAAAACAACAAGACTTTATGTTCGGAGATACCTGCTGTGAACCAGCCAAGTTCTGACATACTAGCTAACACCGAAAATTCAAACGTGTCATATTCAGAGACTCCTAACGAATCCAGTTTTGAAGATATTATTAGCAAAATGAAAAGAAAGAAATTCTTGAAAACATGATGAAATGGGTCTCGACTGTACTTACCTTAGGAATTACCACAAGATAAAGAAACTCCTTCCAAACTAACACATGCAATAATTTTTTGGGTCATAAGAAATTCTTCAATGCCGATTGAATATTCTACAATCAACGCACGGACATCTACATGTCAGCAAACAACCACCTTTTACAAAATTCAAGAAAATTAACAACAGCTCGAATTGAAATCATGTTTAAACATTTGTCTTCCTTCTCAAATGAAAGATGCCTAATACAAATGTAATAAGTCGGAAAACTTCAAACTATAATTAAACACATACGTATGTAACTTAAGTACGACGGAAACGTAGTCAATCTTCAAAGAAAGAAATATCAAACATAAAAATGTCACACGAGGCATTACACAATAATATTCCTTAACCTTATTTCTCAACCACACAAACCTTCCAACAAATAATTGAATTTCAATACCAAACCTACAATAGAAAATTACATCCTGGCTCTAGCTAGTACACACTTTCAATCCACAATATTTTGGACACTAACGTCTTATGATAATTACAATTTATCTTAGGTGAGTTTCCTGGTTGCTTGTTTTGGGGTGTGGGTCCGATGCAATTTACAAACAATTGCAAATTTTTATACCAAATATTAATAATAACAAAGGACGAAAGTGGCCTAAGTGGGTCAGAAGTCCCGCCTGGGTGGACTTGCGGGCCTTGGGTAAATTTACATTAATTAGTCACAATGGGGAAGGAATGCATCAGAAATAAGTGCACGAAGCTTTATAAAAGATTTGTGTTAATAATACCCACTGTTAAACACATTGAGAGTTGCTGTATACTTTAAGACAGCGTTGCGACCTTTCTCAACCTTTTTCATGTCGCGAGGCTCTTTTGCCGTGCCTTCTACCCGGTGACCCCAAATGTAATTTTCTTGTTTGTAATAATCAGTTTTGTTTCACTTTGTTAACAAGTATATATATATATATATATATATACACCCTACACGCACACAGACATACAGACACGCAACACTCAATATTTTTTTTATTGGTGTCAACAGTTACATATCTACGAGAAAAAAAAATACGTTACAAATATATAATGATTCTAATTACACAATATCAATGAGTGAAATTGTCAGGTTGGGTCATAATAGTTTGAGCTTAGTAATTGCTTCCGATGGAGGAAATGTTTGACCATATTTTTGAAAGCACTGTAGATGGTATAATTTGTAATACTGATTGGCAGAGAGTTCCATGTTCTTGCTGCTGAAACAGAAAATGAACTAGCTGTTTTGCAGAGTCTGAAACGGGGGACATTAAGGGCTTTACTATTACGTGTTGAGTAGCGATGAACAGTTCTTCAGGGGTTAAGTTTATTTACTAGGTAGAGGGGAATTTTATTTTTTGAAAGTTTAAATATTAAACAACAATAGTGCAAGTTACGTCTACTTGACAAAGTAAGCATATTTTCATTATTCAATTTTGGTAGTACATATTCCGATCTATGAAATCCAAGGCTAAATCTTACGCAGGTATTTTGTATTTTTTGAATAGACATTGCCCGTCCGGTCCGTAGACTACATCACAGTAATCGCAAGAGATAGGATAAGGTTACGGACAAGATCAAATAGAGAAGTATTCGCGTAGAGATACCGCAGGGTTGACAGAGCTTTTGTAGACTGGGTGGACAAGCTTTCAGATCTTTATTAAGAAATGTCACTTTAGTATTTAATAGACTGGGTGGAGACGAGATAAATAATTGTGTATCATCAGCATAAGAATGGACTTGAGCATGCTTCAATGTAAGAGGTAGGTCAGAAGAGTATATTGAAAATAGTAAAGGACCTTATATAGAGCCTTCTGGTACACCATTATTAATGTTAGCTGGTTCAGATAGTACCATATCGAAATTTTGTAACATAACTCTTTGTTCTCTGTTATAGAGATACGACCGGAACCACGAGAGAGTAGACTTCGCTACATTGTAATAATTAAGTTTGGCTAAAAGTAAATCGTGTTGCACTAAATCAAATGCTTTTGTGAGATCAAGTAGAACAAGTATAGTAACATAAGAGGAATTAATTGCCTGTAACATTTCGTCTGTAACTTGTAATAATGCAGTAGTAGTGCTATGTTGCTTGCGAAAACCGGACTGACTAACAGGTAGTAGATTGTGTTTAGTAACATATTTGTACAGTTGCTGATATACAATTTTTTCAATCACTTTCGACAAGATAGGTAATATACTAATAGCCCTTAAGTCATTTAGAGATTTCACTTTTAGTTTCTTCGGAAGTGGCATAACTTTTGCTTCCTTCCAATGGCTGGGAAAACAACCGTTATTAAAAGAAAAAAATATAATGTGAGTTAATTTTGATAGAATAAATGGAAGTCCCAAGTTCAACATTTTTCTTGTAATACCGTCAAGTGCTGCAGCGTTCGACTTGATGCTTTTTGCTGCTCTCTCCACTTCGAACTCTTTCACTTGACGTAATGTAAATGGCTCTGACAGATGGTTAAATTTCAGCGTATTGAAGTAACTCACGTTTCTAGATATAGCTGACTTGTCAGTAACATTTGAATTAGCTACATCAACAAAAAAAATATTTATTAAATTTGGGTCATTTACGTTGCTATGAAGACAATGTGAAGGGTTTGCCTTGCCCACTCCTAATTTACGGAGTTTATTCCACATAGCCTTTGGGTTACTGCTGTTATTAATATGATGGGAGAAATAAGCTACTTTCTCCTGTCTTATAACGGTTGTTGTGAAGTTACGGAGCTGTTTATACTCATCCCAATGTATTTGCAATTTTGTTCGTTTATATTTACGGTGCGCATTATCTCTTAATTTCATTAACAACCGTGTGTTGCTTGAAATGTAAGGTAGTTTGCAGGTTGTTATTTTAGCAGTGGAAAACGTGGCATGTTTATCAAATATGTCTATAAGGGACTTCTGTAAGAAATCAACTTTTTCCTCGATTGATTCATATGATTTGAGTGCATCCCAGTTAAATGATCTAGCACTGTGACAAAATTCACGCTCGTCAAAACAAAGAGTAATTACGGTAAGTTACTGGTTCGCTTCTGCGTGGTTTGGGTATGTTTAAGGTTACAGTAGTTAAACAGTGATCAGAGCTTCCTATTGGTTCGTACACTTCGTGCGTAAGCACATTGTTTACGTTATCTGTTATGATCAAATCAAGCAGCGATTCCCCTGATTCAGTTATACGGGTGAGTTTGTTGACAAGTTGAACAAGCATGGTATGTATCTCAAATATTCTTTAAATATATGGCTCCCGGGTCCTCTGGAGACATTTGATTACAATTAAGGTCACCAAGCACGAACAAATTATCAACCTGTGAATACATACTCGCTATCAGATCTTCTAGAGCTGACAGTTTGTAGTACGGTGTACTATTAGGTCTATACGCTCCAATTATTCCTATTCGCGTGGCGTTAATTTTAACAATAATATTCAGGTACTCAATATGATTCTCACTCAGTGCTAGCGCCGGGTTATATATTTTAATATCTAAATGATTGCGATAATATATGGCTATACCCCCGCCTCGCTTTAGTTGTCGGTCCTCACGGACTACACTGTAGCCATCCACATCGAGTGCAGCTGAGGTTGTGGAATCGTCTAACCAAGTTTCCGTAATTATAAGAATTTCGTATTGTTGCTTGTAAAGAAGCAAGATAATTTCGTCCATTTTATTTAGCATTGAGCGAACATTAGGATGGGCTATTGTAAAATTTGAAGGTTGCAGCGACATGATTTATATGGAGAAACGTTTAGTTATACTTCGAGATTGCACGGTCAGGTGTTGTAGCTTTACAACGTGGATCATTATTATAAAAACTAAGCTATTTCTTGTAATTGTGACAAACAAATAGTTACAAGGATGTTCTTTCTTCCACTTACCTATGACTTTTTCTTCCAGACAATTGCATTCATTGGTAATCCTGATCTTACTTCTTCTAGAAGATATTCTAGGTTATACACTGAATATTATCAAACCACACATATATAAGTAAACAAACACATTAACAGAATCACAACTGACACATTTAGCGCATGTAGTAATCAACAGGACTATACGAAACATGTTTTAAGAAAGCAACAGTAACTTGTATATACGTGTATAGTTACTGGAAATAGTAAGTGACAATTCACAATCTACATTACACTTTAATATGACTATACGCACACACACACACGAATTGAAAATGCTTAAAGGATGAAAAAAAAAAGATTAATACTGCTTGATTGAATAACAGAAGTCCAATATCCATTCATGTCAAGGCATGTAGGTGTTCCGTCCATGAATTGCGCCCCGAACTTTCTTTTAGCTTCTTGTAAAAGCTGTAGGTGGGACTTGCACAAATCTCCATTTACATATATGCCTTTGTCCACCAGTTTCCTCTTGTCCTTCAACACTTGCATCATCTTCGTCCTATGGTTAACAAGTTTAACAATAGCCTCCCTCTTTTTCTTACTAGGAGGTCCAGTTCGATGAGATCTACAGATGTCTGTTACCTCCACATTTAATCCCATTAAGTTATTAAAAACATCACACACAAGGTCATCCGAATATTAAGGCGTTCCTGGACAGAAAATAGGTAACATTGGCCCCGACAAAGTCAATAGCCCACGGCCCCCAAATAGCAGCACTGAATACAATAATTCAATTAATGTACTTACAAATCTCCCTACTAAATCGCACATATTGCAACTTCGACGTCAGGTAGCAATCAATATTCCTCAAACAATGCTAGCAAGACACATTCTACCAAAAATGTTATAACATCTTCTCAAACATCAAAAAACCTACAGGATTTGCTGTTTCACACGCCAAGATTTCAATAATAAGAAAAACACTATGATTTATCTTACAAGACTTATGGCTGGTTTTTATGAAATCTTGCGTTGCTTGCGATTTGGTGAGTAGTCAATTGAAATACGGGTTTCATTGCATGTTTTATTCTAAGGTAAGTGTGACACGTGTTTCAACTGGCTATTCACCCAAATCGCACGCAAAGCAAGCAACGCAAGCTTTCAAGTAAATCAGCCTTTACAAGAATTCCATTATCATTTCAATAAAATATTATCAAACAGTCCTAATGAAAATTTGTTTTGTGATTAATGTTTTGTAACGTTTATAATTTCTATCTTATCACAAATAAAAGGACATCTAATTATAAATCTTATAGGCGCCATATAGTACACTTGATATTCTGTTAATATTTCGAATTAAAAGCTAATATCCTCTAAGAAACATGAAATCTGTTACTTGGAAACACTGATCAAATAAGCGATTTGTAGTCAAATGGTTCTAACCTCAATAATTTTATACCTGCTACTTTCAGTTATTGTGCCTATTCCTGTGACAGTAGAATTCGATTCATACAAACCAGTTTCTGGACCTGTTTATCTTTCGCGCTTATTCCGTTCACGCTACTTCATTCCGTGCTTGTTCCGTTCTCGTTAATTCCGTTTCGCGCTTGTTCCTGTCGCTACAAATCCGTTTCGCTCTTGTTCCTGTCGCTCTAATTCCGTTTTGCGCTTATTCCGTTCGCTTTACTTCCCTTCGCGCTTGTTCCTGTCGCTCTAATTCCGTTCGCGTTAGTTCCGTTTAGCGCTTATTCCTGTCGCTCTAGTTCCGTGTCGCGATTATTCCGTTAGCGTTACTTCCGTTTCACGCTTGTTCCTGTCGCTCCAAATCCGTTTCGCTTTTATTCCTTTAGCGCTTATTTCAGTGACCTGCCAAAATAGGCACAAATATATATTTCTAAAATTTGTATTCAAAATTTTCAAAAAGTATGGGTCTATGGATGTTATTTTCGCGCATTACAGGTGAGAACCTATAGTGGAGAAAAAAGATTTAATGTAAATATCGGCTGATCAGCTGACGTAGCTAACTTTTAAAAAGACTTTCGGTGCGAGTAGAGATGACATACGCAATCATTGCTATCTAACCAGGCAATGACATTCTCTCACATTGATAGCAAACGAAACAAACTTTTTCTAATGTATGTAATTCTCACCTCTGTTTGCTATGCAACCACTCATCTTTAGTTAAGAATTTATCATTGTTTTAGGAAAATTGAAAATTTGATTATCGTGTGTTCCAGATCAGTGTGGCAAGAGTGAAATGGAGGTATCGAAGCAGCTTGTTCGCGCGTGTTTGTTGTATGACTTTGAAGTGGGCCTGTCAGCTGCCGCATCAAGTCGCCGCGTATGCCAGGTATTTGATGAGAATGCCGTGAACGAACGGCCAGGCATTGGTTCCAGACATTCCGTTCGGGATATGTGAGCCTTGCTGATGAATCTCGCAGTGGACGACCACATGTGTTGGATGACGGGGCCCGGAAAGCAGCCGTCGCGGATGGCAGTGGTCTAACGTGTGATGAACTTGCAGGAAGGTTCCACTGAAACAATCAGACTGCAGCTCCATGGGGTAGGGAAGTCATACAGATTAAGCAAGTGGGTACCCCACACTTTGTCGGCAGCCATCAAGGACCAACGAGTGACAGCCTATTTGTTCTTGCTCACTCGGCACCTGAACACACCCATATTTGATCACTTGCTCACTGGTGACGAAAAGTGGGTCCTCTTTTACACTCCCAATCGTACCATACATTTGTTGTCGCCACGTGACCCTGTTCCTCACACCTCAAGACCACCTCTGCACCCACGAAAGGTTATGTTGGAGTTGTCGCCAAGTGGTACATTACGAGCTCCTTCCACTTGGTCAGACCATAACTGCTGACCTCTATTCACAGCCGTTGCAAAGTGTGTTCCGTGCATTGCGGCAGAAGGAGTCGGCATTGGTTAATCGCAAGTGTGTGTTGGTCCTCCACGACCGTGTTAAGCCACATGTGGCAAAGAGTACCCAGAAGACCCTTCAGCAACTTGGCTGGGAGACACTGGGCCATGCATGATATCCACCGGGCCTTGCACCAACAGACTGCCACCTATTTAATTCCCTCCACAACCACCTCCGTGGGAGACCCTTCGCCAAAGAGGGAGACCTACGGAACGCACTCACGGAATTCTTTGCCTCGAAGACTCCCGACTTTTATCACCAGGGTATTGTGCAGCTGCAGGAACGATGGCAAAAGGTGTTGGATACTGATGGAGCT
>JAGDQP010061007.1:0-12111 GCA_022664845.1 Lepisma saccharinum
CTTCCCTAAAGAAGGGTAAAGAAAGGAACGTGGAACTTCACATTCAAACGGGCTAGTGGGTAACACTCGTAAAAAGTCAATTTTCAATGACACTCAGAATGGAAACTGGCTATAGCTGAACCTTCTCAGCGAGGTCACTCGAGAGCTAAGACAGTTTCACCAGACTGGATCATCACCCACAACCACGCATCGAACGAGTAACATAAGGCATCAGACTGATACAGCAGAAATAATTTATATGAAATGTAATATACTAGAAAGAACATTCGAGTACTGGAGAAAACCCGAACAGGTAGCATGCGATCACCGAAACGTAAACAAACAAATCATAGCAAAGAAAAGATGTAAAGTAAAAACGAAGGAAAAGAGGGCAAGAAAGGATTCCCCGCCCCACCAGATTTGAGAACGACCTACCCCACAGCACAGAAAGGTGTTTGAGTAGCGCTTACCTCCAAGAAAACTCATCAGACTGGAGGCCATAAGCTAAAGTTTATCCATAGACACATTTAAAACGCAGAAATTAAAACTTTAAACTTTTAGCATAAATATGTGGCACAACGACATATCGTGGAACATATTTATGCAATACACTGCAAAGACATTTAAACGTACTCTAACTACATAACGAACCGTATACTACAGTAGGACCCGTGATGGTTGACTACACCAGTGGTATTCTTCGTATTCTGGCAGAAAAAGAAGGAGTAAGAGGAACCAAAGTTCTAGTCAACTACCTATCTGCCAGAAGACAGCGATATTGTCACCTAGTGTTCAAGGTCACTGTAGTGAATGTACCAAATTTCAATAGCACGATCCCCACCGTTCATGAAAAGATATTAAAGTGAAACGCAAAGCATTGATTAATTTAGACTAATTAGATTACGTGCATTCACTTTAAAGAAAAGTTACGGTTCGTAGCAACACTCGCATTGCACACAGCAGTTTGCCTTCAAAACATAACACCTTCGTGTAAAACGCATAATTTATTCAAAAACTTAAATATTGAGCTACTAATTAAAGCTTTCGCAATGAAAATTTATAAACCCTTTTTACCCATTGTTTATTTCAATAAAGAAACATATTTGGTTTAGTTACTAACACACAGAGTAACATTTTGTTCTAGGTTAGGTAATACAAAAACTTACTCTGGAGAAAAAATCATTTCTGACAAGATTGGAAAATACATAACTTGAGGAAAATATTCCCGACAGATCGTAGTTTCGGTTTGAAAAGATAAACTTTTTCGATTTCATCTGTTCACTCCTTTAAAATGTATCTACACATCTGAAACTAGTTGGACACACAACGAGTTCACTTTTCTCATTTCAAGGTCAAATTCTTGTTTTTGAAACAATTTGTAAATCACTGCTTTTTATATGAACATGACTTCGTATAAGTTCAGTTATAATAAGTAATTCGAAATTCTGAAAGTTTCTTGAATATTATATGAAAATTTACAGTTCACGTCGGATCAGTTCCACTAAAAGCACTTTCCCAATAAGTTCCAAACAAAGTAATGCAAGTACAAGGCGGATAGAGTGAAATTCTATGCACTCAATCTATCATAACAAAACAAATAATGTCGGAACAAAATTCTGTAATAATGGTTTGAATTCTTTACACATGTTTAATTTAGAACAAGTCTTACGATCGTGTCAATTATGCAAATATTCGTCGGTAAAATTTCACATGTCAACGATCGAAAAAAATAAACTAACGCCATCTACCACTGAACGTAGATACTAAACTTTTGCCGTAAGAGAAATTCATAGTGATCTTTCTGAAACTAGGATATTTTCGCAGGAATAGAAGAAAATAAAATCAAAAGTTTAAATCAATCATTCTAAAACTAAAATGTGAGAATCTTTCAAGTAATGAGGAGGTGAGGGAGAAATAACTGGTTATAGCTATTGTATGGCGTAGCATCTTAAACATATAGTCAGCCCATGTTCACCGTACAAGCTTGGCCTTGCATGCTGAGAATTTCACCTTGTACAACAAAAATCAAAACTGAGAAATTATACATTTTGAACAGAGTATTAAATGATAACCGAAAACAAATGCTGTTAAGAAAATTTCGTTTGAAGAGTCCAAAATCGTGATAAAATAATTTAACAAAATTACTAAGATGACTTCCTTCACAAACGTATCCAGAGGCATGTAAATAGAGACGAAACTTGTTCCAGGATTTCAAACTGTTATTTCTCAGCTAACCTGGTAGCGGCGAAGATGACCTTTATGGATTTAGCTAATGTATACGCATTACCTGTCAGGCAACTGAAAGAAATTGACGCGAATACTTTTATTAAGATTTCATGCTTTTAAAACTGAAATTCAGTTGTCTGCCCTATTCTTCTACCATGATATTGTCTTCTAACTAACTGACTGATAGATGTCTTCTAACTATCAAGAACACACCCCTTTCACCACCTTCAATGACGATCGAAAAGCGCATCAAAATAACACTGTTAACAGATCCTGATTTCTAACCAGAAAGACCAAAATCCTCACATTTCAGCTCTCTAAACGAACGGTCAAATCCCCAAAAGTGAAGAAATCTGAATTATTAAGGAAGATTACTTAAATTAATAATTATTTACGAGCGAAGCCTTACTCTGGCGGGAAGATCTGCCAACAGAAAAGAACCACATTACTAAGATGAATCATTGATTCCTGTACAATGATAAAAGCTGACACTGTTTATGCAATCAGTTGATCGGTAATAAACGGAAGATACTTCAAAAAGTAGTTCAAGAGAAAGTAACTTTACGCCAGAATAATGAAAACAAAAGAAAGCGATAATATATACCTTTTCTCGAAAAAATCATGAGCGATGGTCAAAGAGTACTAATGATCCGGAGATCAGCACAGTAAAAATCCTTCCCTTTTGAAGTTCAATATAAATGAAACAAAACTGTCTGAAATAAAATACAATGGGTCGGAGCTTCAAGGTTGTTACAACATGTTGCCTATTTTTTTATTTTCATTCGTATTTAATGATCATTTAAGCGCGTATGGTTGGAACGACCTATTAGGATTATTTGTATGATTCTACGCGGGACGTTTATTATTTGAAACTAAGCAGTTGTGTTTTTTTTTTATTATAGTATTGGCACTAGCGTCTAAGGAGAGCCCACATGGAAACAAAATGGAACAGTATGTTAACAGCAATTTTGCGCATACCCACAGCTAACAGAGGGCTGCGGCCCCCCTGGGCTCGCGCCACCCAGCTCCCTTCAGACGCACCATGCCCCCATTACACAACTCGCTTCGCTCGGTGCATCCAGCCCTGGTTTATTTATATACATCCTGACCTTAGAACAGTCTGGCCGAGTAATGCAAACGTATTAATAATAAATCACTACTTTTATTAAATGTCCTAATGCGTATATACATAAAAAGAAAAAAAGTTAATACATAAGAAAGAAAGTTACAACGCCAGGATTCGATCCCGAGACCTCTGGGTCAGCTTCCCGATATGTTAACCACCATACCAAGCTAGGAATTTCGGAACAAGGGCTTGTCGGTGTTACTTATAGTTCAAGGAGCTCTGCGTCTGCACGAGAGTCATCGACCTCCATTAATACGATACTGGACTGACTGCAGCCATTGAAAATTTCATGAATATGTGAAGCTAGGGAGCGGAGAGGAAACTTAATCTCGTTTGTCCACTTCCAGTCTAAACCAATAAGGACCAAATTTTCGTTTCCAACTCAGTTTTCTACGCTTGATATCGCTGTGTGGCCAGTTTTTTTATTTATGTCTTAATTCTTGCAAAAAACGTAAATATTATTTTTGCAGTATTGTCTATTGTATGCAGTGTGCGGTATACTCTTACATGAATAACTCAGAAATTAAGACTTGAATAAAGAAACATGCCACACAGCGATATCAAGCGCATAAAACTGAGTTAGAACTGAAAATTTGGTCCACATTGGATTAGACTGGAAGTGGACAAACGAGTTTAAATATTTGCTCTGGCGTCTATCTTTCAACACTAAGTAGTTACTCCAGTATAGTTTATGTAGAGCTCGATGCACGAGAGTGGGCCACGCCTTGTTTCAATGTGCTTCCCTTAGACGCTGGTGTATTGGCGGAAAGTAGTGGTATTAACTTGTATTTCTTCTGTGAGGTGCGCTTTCCATTCTTTTATTCCACCTGGGCAAGAGGTCTAGGTAGTAAATTTTGGATTTAATAGCTGTAGAAAGGTTGGCTTTCACGTGCATAGAGTTCGGCATAATCTTTATGGATGCCTTGATGCGATTTGATGATGCAAAATGGTATGTTTTTTTGTTTTTTTTCATTTTTTCGTTTAGATTGTGTAATTCGATAATATCGTAAATTAGTGGATGAGAATGGAATGATTTTTTGTAGGATCTGGTGATGGAATGTTGTACTGATTGGGAATTGGAAAGGATGAAGATCTTTTTTTGCTTGTAGACGGAGTGCATAATAGCCTAAGCATTTCAAGATTGCAGAGCCTTCACTGTAGGAGGAGGTAAGTATGGGGCGAAGCTTGTATTTAAGAGCGTATTTTGTCATCCCAAACAGCAATGGATACTGAAGAGCGGGTTTTGCTACCATCCGTATGTAAGAAGTAGAATCCGTCCCAATTATCTCGATATTCTGAAATACGATGATAGTTGAGGTAATGTACTTGAATGTAGCAAATCAGAGGGCAATTGATTTTAAATAGGGGGTTCCTGTTGGGTTGATGAAGGAGAGGCAGTTCTTCAGAAAACAGATTAGAAGTATTCCCAGATTGTGTTTCGAAATCGTAGGAGTCTTTTCTTTTGGTAGAGATTATCCTGCAAAACTTTGTTGAATGAATGAAATTTGAGATGTTTGCTTCGAAGTAAAAATCTAGTGGCCTGTAGTAATAGATGGATTTGAAAATCTAGTATATGGGCTTCGTCATAGACTGCGGCATTCGGATGGCTGTTCATTAATCCTAGCTCTATACGTAGAGCTTTTCTGCAAATAAATTCAATTTTTGAATAGTTGAATCTGGTATTTTTGGTACGACTGTGACGCCGTACTCAATGGAGGAAAAAAAACTGATTCTTTATAAATGTAAGTATGATAGATTGAGGGCTTCCGTATTTAGTGGTAGCTACAGCTTTTAAAGTGTTTATTATCTTGTCACCCTTGCTTATTATGTGTTTTATATGTGGTTACCAGGGGAGTTTTTTCTCTAAGTATAGTTCTAGGTATTTCGTTTTGTCTACTATTGGGATTCTTGTTAACCTATTGAGTTGGTTAGTCCAATGTTCCGAAAGTCATAATATTTGACTTGCTTTCCGCGATGGCTAGGTTTCTTTCTTGGAGCCATTTAGTTAGTTGAATTACCATATTCAGGTTCTACAGTTTGTGAAATATTTGTTGGCTTTGTCCCCTGGTGTCATTACGACCAGGGATCTGTTTCATTAAAGTATTTTGCATTTCCGGAGGTCTGTCTCAAGAGCGCTAACCTTCCTCCACAATCTTCAAGTTACTGTCATTTTGTTAACTACCTTTGGGTGTCAAAAGTAGACTAAAAATTGAATATTGTCTTGTAATCATACTCCTTGCACAAAATAATAGAAGCGTGACTGAATGAGAACAGGAGTTTGTGCGCGGTAGGTTAGCGCTTTTGAGACAGTTCTCTGAAAGTGCAAACTGAAGAGTGAAAAGTTGCAAAGTACTTTCGTGAAATAGGCCTCAGGTCATCTGCGAACAATATAAATTCAAAACGGTGATGAAGGATTTATAGTTAGATAAATACAAATTAAACAAATGGGGAGAGAGCGGATAGCCCTGACTGCTGCCAGTCGAAATGATAGTAGTGTTTTTTTTTAATTGTCCGTCAAAAAAGAAGTGAACTTTTAGTTTATTCAAGAGACGCCAGATGAGTTTGAGGTATAAGTATGGGATTTGTGCTTGCATCATGATATCTAGCAGTTTGTTGGAGTAGTCGAATGACGTGGTTAAATCAAGGAAGACTGCATGTGTCTAAGCCCTGACTGAGGCTGTTATGAATGAACAGTGTTAATGCTGCTATTGCGTCTTGGGTATTTATACTTTTGCTGAATCCGAATTGGTTTGGGAGGAGGAGTTGTTTCGATTCAAGGAACCCCTCCAGTCTTTTGAGGATGAGACGCTCAAATAATTTAAGTATATTAAAAGCCAAACTGACGGGACTATAGCTCAGACCTGAAGAAGCAGGTTTCTCGTTTCGTCTTTGAAATCCCCAGTTTGCTAAGACAAAGGCATTGCGCAAGTCGCAGCAGTATATATTTAAAACAGTTTCTCACTATCAAATTGCAAACTTTGCTTTGAATTAACTCAAGCTGAAATATAATCGGGCCCCTGGACATGCAGCATATTTCTAGATGCATCCATAGTTTTTGAGTCATTCAATGTAAACATTTTAATATATGTTCTACAACAGATAATCATTCTAAACTATTATATTAAAATTATCTGAAACCTACTGGTTAACTGTCAATGTTTGTTGTACTTAGATGGACCAATTAAACACAAGAAAATTATATGGAATTACATAAGGTTCAGTTTTAAGCCTCTACCTATTCATCTTATATTTATCTAACATAAAACAGGTCGTAACCCCTTCAATATTTCTTATTTGCAGACGGACCTGGCAGTGACTGTTCAAGATGATAGAAAAAAGAATTGGTTCAACGAGCTCGAAAAATAAACCCTACAACGAACAAATTGGCTTAAAATGCGTAATTTAAACATCTACGAAGAAAAATCTAGTATAATTATATTCACTCTTAACAATAAACAAAACTCAATCTCTGATAGCCCGAACAAAAATTCCTATAGTAAACAAGCTCAAATACCTAAGAATCGTTTTAGACAAGAAACTAACAAGGAAACAATATATTTAAAATATTTACCAAAACACTTTACACATTCTAAGATCATTAGCAACCATGAAATTCGGAGCTCACCCGCAATGGTACCTTTAATTAAAAATTGGGTACCTATCTTAATCAAAGTAAGACAGAAAGAATATAAATTTTATTTAGGCTAGCCTTGGGGTTAATGAAAAATAATCCTAATTGTCCTACATACCTAGAAGCAAAATTGACAGTTTTCCAAACTAGATGAATATTACAGAAGCAAAATTTGTGGTAAATTGAAGCATTTTAGAAACCATCCTTTTAATCTATATTTAGTAGAGGTGGCAGTTATGAAGAAGAAAAACTTCGAAACGCTATTTGGAATAACTTCAACAATAAAGACTCAGAGGATATAAAAAAAATATATTAAAAAAATACACCAACCAAAGAGAAATCCACTATTTAAAATGCCATGTACTATCGCACATGTTTCAGGCATTTCCTCTTCAATTACAAACATATTTCGTAATATCATGAATGATGGGAAGGATATCACTATTTACACTGATGGGAGCAGAAATGGTATCTCTGTAGCGTGTGCAGTTTGGGACAAAAACAAAAAAACAAATGTGTCTTACAGTACAAAATAGATAAAGATTTATATTTCTACTATGGGGAGCGCTACGCACTGCATAAAAATCTAGGATATAGCTTACTTTTGAAACAAAACAAATATTTTCACAAATTCGAAATCCGTCTTACAAACATTACTGAAGTCTTTTATGAAGACATGCCTAGTAATCATCCGTTACAATATATGATAAAGATGCTAAACGTGAGCAGGAAATATGGTAAAACAATTGAGCATATTAGCTGACATGATTAAGTTCAGGGTCACCTTCACATTGCAGTCAAATACGCACTTGAAAGCAGAACTTTAAGTCAAATAATTCCTGCAAAACAATCTGATACACTTTCCAAAATTAGGGGGAAATTCTTGTAAACTGAAAACGAAAAGCAATTGATAAAATACAAGACTAGTTCAACGTACAAATTACTTCACGATTATCGAAGTTCAAAACTATGGTTTCATGGGGTACCCACATAACAGAAATTCATAAGAGGAATTAATCGAGCAAGATTAGAATTTTTTGGGATAAAAAAATCATATGCATAGCCAAGCTCATAACGCGAATGTTGATTAAGTGAGCAAGAATTTAGGCGTTTCTACCCCACTAAAAACATACACTAGAAACAAAAAAGACTAATCACAATTCTTAATCATGTAAAACTAAAAATCGATTGCGTGAGAGCATCTAATTTGCGAACCTACTATTTAAATTACACAACTATTTCGTTAAAATAGGCGAACAACTGTAAAAACAAAGAGCAACTGCAATGCATCAACTATATCAAGTTTGCAAATAATACCTCTAGAAAAATTCACAGAATACGAGGTGGGGAGAAAGAAGTATAGTGATACACAGCAAAATTGTAACTAAAACATAAAAGTTAGCAAAAGAAGAAATTACAGTAAAAACTCAAAGAAGATAAAGTCATAATTCATGTTGATTGAATTGTTATTAACGTCCTAAACGAGCTGGTGAGATTCTAAGGACGGGTGCTACATTTTTTGGTAAAGTGGGCTCAACACCGTTCAATGGACCCCGGCGGGAATTAAACGTTACCATAAGCACAGAACATTATTCATGTACCAAGTTAACAATACTAGTGAAGTAATCAAAGTGATTCGAGTGAAAAATATACATACTGACAAAATAAGGAAGAATAAAGGAAACTAAGACTTAAGTCATATGCAGAAACCTAATTAACTACAAACATAGCTGATATAAAATACAATTAACTTTGTACACAGAGGTGAGTCATACAGCGAGACTTCCACATAATTCTATGAAGTTAGGAGGAAAAGAGAGTCTTGTACAAAATAATAACTAAACCATGTGATGTAGGCAAAGTGAATAGAATGAAATATGTAAATACTGACAAAATAATAGAGAAAGGAAATCTAGAATGACTGGAATGAAAAACAGAAACCTAATTAACTATGAACATTACTGATATCAAGCAAAACATATTAAGAATCTTGTGCGCAAAGGAGTCATACAGTAATACATTCGCGCAATTATGTAAATAGAAAAAATGAATACATTAATGCTTGATATAATAATTAAACTCACAGTTTATTTTCCTCTAAATGAATAAAAAAGATGTAAACAATTATCTTGATGTGAACTAGATATCTTGAAAAAAAATAAGTGTTCACTTTAAATGAGTGACATTGTATAGTACAAATGTCTCGAATATATCCGGCAACTTCCAGTTTAATAAGACCCCCTCAACAAGACGATCCTTCTACTACAAGAGTATATCCAAGTTCTGACATCATGCAAATAGACGATGAACCACAAATAAATATACAAATGTTGGAGCATAGTGATGCAATCACAGATACTTTCCAAAGAATTCCAAGTAGAGGATTAGAAGGATTAACAGAAAGTGAGAAGAATAACCTATTGTTTCCTAAGCGATGTTTCAAAACGGGAAACCCTACTTACCCGTATCATGTGTCCATGTATTTCGAACATCGCAGAGAGTTGATTGTGATTTCCTTGAGTGCTATGATGGCTAGTAGGACTTATTTTGTCTCCGTAGGATTTTTTGCAGTGCTTGTACGCTTCTTCTTGTATCTAGTGCTTGGACACGCACTTCTGTTTCTGGAAGAAATCATGGGATTGTTTTCCGGGAAAGGACCGCTATATGCATTGAAGATTTGTCCTATCGCTGAAGGAATTGGAGTTACAATTGTTTTAAAGTGTTTCTTGTATCCCATTTTTTTATCCCATTACCTAGCGTATTATCTTATTTACCTTTTTAACTCGTTTTCTAATGTGCCTCCTTGGACTGTATGTTCAAAAGTTTCAAACACTAGTAGACTTTGCACAACGAAGAAATATCCTTTCCTGAACGATACGTGGGTAAGAGCTGCAGACTTTCACTACAAATACACCATTCAAGAAGACTGTGTGAATTTATATACGATCAACAGGTCGGATATTGCTTTTACTATTCTTATCACATGGGTGATTATTTACTTGTACATTAGAACAGGGTCGTCGTCCTTAGAGTTTTTTTCATGGCTTGTTGTTTTGACGTCAGTTGTAGGCTTAATAACATTGACTGTTGTAGGCTTATCGAACTCTGGTTCTGAAGCAGGACTAGAATATTTCTTTACTACTGGAATTGATGAACTTTTCTCCGTTGAATTTTGGCAATCGTCTATATTTGAAGTTTTCGAAGCAAGTGGTTTCTTTAGAGGATATCACATTACTCTAGGTTCTTTATGCAGATTCAACAATTTCAAGTCCCGAGATTGTCGAATGATAATACTATTTCTCTTCCTTATACAAAAATTCTTGTTATTTGCAAGATACTCAGTTTTAGGAGTACTTGCTAATACACTAGATGTAGATATATCCCTTGTACCAGTGGAACGTGAACAATTAACATTTAGCCGAACACCTGATGCTCTAAGCCTATTTCGAGGCTGTTCTCAAGTATTGTATATAGTTTACTTTCTAACCATGTTCTTTGCACTTCTTGGACCAATAAGTATCATGATATTTTGTGGAGTTACAAATTTGTATGATGCATTTCCTTACCTGAGACAAAAGCATGTAATGGTCTCAACACTAGCATGTATCTTTTTATTCATCTGCACAATATTTGTGGCAGTAGAAAGGAATACATATACTTCTTCCATAGCGCATTACATAGACGAACTCGGTATTATTATTCTTGGGACTGCCGAGGTAGCTGCATTTATTTTCACATACGGAGTCGACAAGTTATCTCAAGATGTTCACAGGTTCATAGGAGTTGATCCTGATTTCTTCTGTAGGTTATCTTGGAGAATTATTCCAGTTCTTTTTATTATTATCTTAATTTACAAAATTGTATTATTTGAAATGCCACCATGTGGTAGATGTGATTGCTCCTTAAAATTTTATGTGTTTGGATGGGTTATATTTTGTGTTGTTTTATTTCCGATACCGGTGTACGCAATATTTAATTTAATTCATTACTATAAGAGAAACGACCTACGTGGATGTTTTCGAATGTGTTCAGCTTGGAAAAGGAGAGACTTTGATTGGAACGAACGACCATGTCAGTCATAACCCAAAATTATAAGGTAAAGATTTCAAATGCTCTAGGTAAACTTTAGCCTAGCAAGAGTTTGAAAGAAAACATTAATATCAAAATATATATGGTAATTTATTAAAATAACTTTGTTTTTACTTCTGTTAACAATAAATAAAGTAGATGCAGATTTTTAACTGATCACTCTTTTTCAATTATAATTTCAAGGCATACCTAAAAACTCAGATGGCAGCTTCGTTAAAAAGAGACATGCTGTTTCATTTAAACTGTGTAGTACATGCTCTAACAAGTAACTATCATTTTTTTTAAATTGATTTCCAACGGGAACTAAATAGAAGTGTACAAGCACTGTTATTGCTGTTAATATAAGTAATAGTTTTTAACATAAATAAAGTTTATTTTTGCCCTGATAAACTGTCAATTGCCAGCGAAGGAAAATGTGTGATAAGTGAAGAGCTCAGGATAGAATGATCAAAAGTGAACCTAAAATGAGATTTAAGTACAATCCGATAGATCTAGAAGTTAGCTATTCATCTGTATTATAATATGGGGAAACTAAATTCGGAATATACCAAAGGAACTTTCATCAAAGAACTTTTTTATTAGCTATTATCTCGTACCCAAAAATCAGTAACCACAAATATTTGCTAACAAACAAACACTAACAACTAAGTAATTTCATTGTAGTTAAGTTTCAGCCACCATAGTTAGCAGTACTGAAAACTTCTTTTTCATGGACTTTGATCCTTTCCCCGAATTCTGTTAAATTACACAGGTCTGAATATCACTGACTGTAAAGAACGCATCGTCAAACTGTATTAGTATTTCTAAAATTAACTGTAAGTTCTTATTTATTATTATTATTTTATTTTACAAGCAGCAATGAATGGGAATACTTGTCATTTCAGACTACAACGGAAAGATTAATAGAAACACTTGTCTAAGTCCAAAAATTCACTTTTTGAGGTAGCACTTTTCTCCTCTTTGAGATTAGTTAGTCTACCTGGCGGTAGAGCTAGTTTATTCAGAAAGTGAAAAGGTTCCAAGGTTGCAAGCAGTCAAACATGTATGGGAAAGCCGCACC
>JAGDQP010061008.1:0-12110 GCA_022664845.1 Lepisma saccharinum
AGGATTTCACAAGTGTACTATACTCGTCACTAGCTTCAATTTAAGGTATCACTTGATGCGCAACTCCAGTCCTCACTTCGGGTACTTTACTTGTAAGATGAGTATCTCAATGTAGGTGTTGGTTTTGTCTGAAATAAAACTTGTTGATGTATTTAATGGTTAATGCATTTTAATTTATGTAACTACTAGCTGATATAACCACACGTTCGTGCGGAATGAACAAAATGTTGCACTTTCACTTATTAAGTTTAAAAATTTTCACCGACATTTCACTTTCTATCACTTTCACTTTTCCTTGATCCGCTCTAATCGACTTCCAAAAATATAGTGACTGCATCAACACCCACTTCTAAATCCATTGCACGCGGATAATACGGTCATTAAGAATAAAATATTTAATTTTCAAGTCATAATCTTGAGCTGGATTCCAGTAACTACTATAAAGCTTTTATGTTTTCTTTTTCTAATATAATATATGCATTACAGTTTTTAAACTTGCATTTCAAAATGTCTGCTGTCCTTCTGCAATAAATTTAACAAGAAGGTGCAAAAATTATACTCAAGGAGGGGATATTATAACGTTGGTATTTCTAAAGTATTAACACATCTAAGAATAAAAATATAACCATGATAAATATGTCTATAGTATGAATTTACGGTGACCAGATGACACCATTCTGAATGGCATAGCTATACGTAAAAATATTACACGCTTAAAGAAATATTATAGCTACAAGTTGAGCACTCAGCAATTATGCGTAAACAGAAAACTACCGCTAAAATTTATATATGTCCGATGCTCCGTGCCAAGCAATGCTATAAGCAGACACATAAATCTAGTATATTTTGTAGCTGAGCTTAATATTAAATATATATATATATATATATATATATATATATATATTACCTTCGCGTACATAATGAGGGCAAAAAATTGGAGAGGTGTATATTGTAGTTTTCATTCAGCACTTAAATAGAAAATGATAAGGCTTTCAATAGAATTTAAAAAGTAGATTTAATTTCCTTCCATAAAATTTATGAAATTAATAATTGCATTGAATGAATTGAATTATATTTAAATTTATAATTCTCTCTTACGAATTAATACACTAATATAAATTATTTATTGAATTTCAACCTAACTAACTTACTCTATGGCTTCAGTAATCCGCACGAACATCGGCATAGTAAAAGACGTTCGCCATTGGATTGATTCCTGGGCAAAATTAACCCAGTTTTAATCACGAAAACCTATCTATCAAAGATCCCTCCTTATATCGTCTTCCTAACCACTTCTCGCTCTTCCCAATAGGTACTATCTTATCGGCTTTCAATCATGATCTTTGTTCTTTAGCTGAGTTACATTTCCTGCCCATCTTGCCAGTTATACTTCATTATAATTGTAATATCTGGTACATCATATAATTTTTTGAATCTTCATTACGCGCTCTCCTTCATTCTCCGGGCATTCAGTCCCGTTGCAGTTCGTCTATCATCATTAAAAACTTATTTTCAAACACAATCAATCAATGTCCATCTGCCAGTAACATACTCCAATATTTGAAACCGTAAAGTAGTAGGTAGAATAACGGTTCTAAATGTTTTCAGCTTCAACTTGCTTGATACCAGTGGTGATGTTAGAGAAAAACTTTGGTGAACTTTATTCTTGTATGGGCCATTCTCGTAACTTTTGACTTCGCCCCGTCATGATTATATTGCGAAGTCCCTGCTAGTCAAAATCCACAAGCATCCACGACTATGCAGGATTCGAACCAATGACCTTTCAATCTCTAGCCTAACGACTCAGATCACATGGGTGCCTGGCTGTGTGGTGACGTTAGGAGTTTTTGGACTGGATAGCATGGGTTGTCTAATACTAAGAGACTTTTATTTCTTCCGTGACCTCGTTTTTCCTTGTTAAGTAGTCGAAAATATTAAAAATTGTTTATTTTCTCTCTCATCTGACTTTTAATGGCTATATTTCTATTTCCTTCACGCTAAATGTTTCGGCTTGTCATGCATTTTGATTTCTCTGCGTTCATCAGTAGGCATATCTCCTCTCAAGGTTCTGCTACCACATCGATGTTATTTTTTGTCTATCTATATGAACAACTTAAACAAACAAAGAGTTAAAGGATTTTAGCGTCAGTCCTTTCTTATCCTGTTTTATTATAGAAGTGGAAAGTTAAAGAGCAGTTAATGAGAGAGGTTATTATTACCTTGCATCCGTCTGTTTCGAATCTCTAAACTCTCAAATAGGAGATAAACTTAACGACACGGTCTTTCCAGTCAATCATCAGCTTGTGAAACTATGCCGCTCTATAATTTCTTTTTCGTAGTTTTTTTTTATTCCGCAATAGTGATTCCATGATCCTAAATACTCCTAATTCTAAGTAATGACGTTCGGAAATGATTAGGACTGGCCTTGTTTTTCTGGTATACCGAACGTGTAAACTACGTGCCAACGCAGTCTTAATACAACAGTCTGCCAGTAGATGGCAGGCACTGGTGCTTTGAGTGATGCCGGATGTGTAATTTTCCAAACTGTGTGGCGGCTGACAAGTAACAGCATGGAGGCAGGTGCACTGTTCATTTTTTTGCAAGTCTAAGGTGGCACCCATCAGACGATTAAGTTCTCTTTTTCGGGTAAGAGGAGCTGTGGTGCTATGGATAATAAGGAAAGGTTGATTGGCTAAGGGATGCAAAACTACACTATTTTAATCTTTATGTATTTAAAGCTGAGATCTTGGTCATTATAAGCTTATGCTTATAATAATCATTTTTGGAATGAGGACTGAGGATGATTAATTTAGAAAATGGATATGAAGTGTTCAGAATATCATAACACTTGACATGTAAACACATATGATTGAAATTTTTCTTGAGTAGGGGCTGCTCTAGTTTTGATGGCAGACAGGGATGCCCTGGTTAGCCACTTATGAGTACTGTACACTGTACAGTAATTATGGTGAGAGGTGATTAGTGAAATGATTCGGGAGATCATGCTTGGTGATGGATTATGTTTCACTCAGGGTTAGATAAATATTCTGCAGAGAAGTATACGTACGGACCTGAGTAGGTGACATGAAAGTTGATTTTGAAAAAAATTCATTAGTTGCGTATGTGACTTCCCTTAGGCTGTTGTCTCGATCGATGGTTATGGGTTGTTGTACTGATATATTTTTGTTGTTGTGTGGTTTGTTCAGGTGGACGAAGAGGTGCGATATATGCAAGTGCATCTGGACAGAGGGTAGGATGGCCTTTGCATTCGTAACTGAAGGGGAATAGTTTTCATTACATGTATTCATTCATTGCATTTTGGAGGCAGTTGAAGGTTAGGGCAACTTTTAACTTGATGTTTTCCGCGACAGTTGATTTGTTAGGACAGTGTTTGGTATAATGAGAATTATTTACCTAGCATCGTTCACGATAGTCGTGGTGAAGTTCATGACAGTTCAATTCGATGGGGTATTTGGTATATGTGAGCTGGAGTGTGATCAATTGATGATCGATCTATGAAATAAAATACTTTTGCCTTAGGTAGTACTGATGCAAAACAATTGTTAAATAATATACTTGTAATGAATTCAGTGAATAGAAGGAATAACAGGAATCTACAGGCATGGTAAAAGAACATCAAACCACGGTCATACGTGTTAATGGTCGGGATCAGAAAATCAGACGACAACACGTAGTTGGATGTAATGACCGGAACCCGGAAATGAGCAACCTCGAAAGATGAATTAGTTTAAGAGGAAATTTTCTAAAAGCTTGGTAATCAGATCGGAGTTGTAGAGTAAAATTAAGCCAGTGAATGTGAGAGTCTGTTTAAAATATTATTCTAGTCAATATCGAGCCAATTCCTAGTTGCAAGTGAGAGTGGTCTCCAATCATGTAAGTGATCTTATCTGTAATTTATTGAATGTAACTCTTGTTGTCAATTCTAATGTTGAACTTAGGCTCTGATAAATTTCTTACACTTTAAAATATATATTTTAATTTAGGAACTTAAGCACTACGCATTTTAAAATTACCGACATTTGTTGAACATTAACATTGCAATGCCACAAAAATTAAAAACTTTGTCGTTATGTTAATTTAACACGCCTACAATTCCAATGTCTAGCAAAAGGGATTAAACCCCCTTAATTTCATGTATTTTGGTCACCTACTCTAGCAAGACCCGACAATACCAAATGGTTCCTTTACGTATAAATAGTTGTTTCTAAGTTACGCACACACATATAAATAAACGCTGTCTCGTAATTGTAACAAAAGCACTCTAATTCTATCGACGTGAATTAGAGATTGGTCTTTACAGTTAAGTGACAAAGTCATCCACAAAACTAAATGGGAATTGTATTTTCCCCTATAACTAAATGGAAATGTACTAAATGGAAATGTAACTAAATGGAAATGTAACTAAATGGAAATGTACTAAATGGAAATGTAACTAAATGGGAATGTACTAAATGGAAATGTAACTAAATGCAAATCAACTTGTAATTTCTGTCCCTTTAAAGCGTCATACATCATAGTTCTTCAGTTAGCGCTTTTAGTCGTGAAACCAATAACACAATATATGTAGTATTTTAAGTAAATATAAGTATTGCAAAAGCCCGTCTCACACAAGTAATTCACATGGTGGTTAGCACTTGGGTCCTGACAAAGTCAAGCATAGTGAAGATTCCGGAATATGTGTAAATTAGAGGTGCACTATACACTAATTTACATGGATGGAGTCACTGGTGTTTGGTAAAAGTGTTGCAGAAGATTGTCTATTGTTAGTTGGTTGTTCGTTTAATTATGTAATGATCTAAAGTGGATAGCATTGTTCCAATGGAAAGTGGGAGTTCCAGGATTGGAAATTAATCGTAGGCTAGCAGCCATGTGTGGTAAATATGAACCGACGTGAAGCATTTAACTGTGTGCAAGACTTCAAGAGTTGAAAGAAGCGCAACTCAAAGGAATTCTAAAAACACACACACAAACTTCAGAAGAGCCGATGTGAGTAGCACTTCATGTGCGCCATTTCTCGATGCTTATTAGAAGTAAACAACCGTAAACACTATCAAATTCCATAGAGGATGTGTTAAATATAAACCAATGTCTAAGAAATAGGATTTTGTAAAAAGCAAATTAAATATTTCTCTGAGGTAAATAAACCAATTTATAATTTAATTAATTGTAATTTAAGAGAAAATAATTGTCGTATATGCTATAGCTTTATTTAAAGGCAAAAATAATAGCATAATATGTGGTCATATCTAAAATATTAATGAAAGTAGAGAGCTTCTCAACAATACAACACGTCCGGTTTTAATCATGTATCCTTTAGTGTTTATACATATCAGACCAACTAAACACACTGAATCAAAGTAAAGGACAGACCTTACATTGTAAAGTACATTTTTTTATATTAAAATGAATAAATACCTTGTCTTTACAACAATGAACGGTATGTAAATTGTGATAATTCAGACGTCTCTCTAGTTAATTCCGACCCACTAAGCCTAAGTAATTTATCAAGAAAATGTGTGTGTGTGTTTGATTACAAAACTAAACAACATTCTATTTTGACTGACGACATAAATATGAGAAAGATTATTCACTCATAAAAAAACAAATGCATAACATTTCTCATGTGAAGACAAGAACAATTTGATTACATTATTAGCTGGAAATTTTAAATTGTGTTATAATTACAGACTTTGGAATTAGCAAAATGTTAACGCATCAGATACAAAACTCTGGTCTGTAATACGAGATTATTTAATGCGCGATGCTTCATTTATCTCCCGTAATGTACCAATTCTAGTGGCAACAGAGCTTTGAAAATTGGAAAATTACTGTTTAGAGCCGAAGAGAAAAGGTTTGCAGCCATTTATTAAACCTATCAAATTAGTGGCTGGTATTGAATGTATGTTAATGTTGTATTGTTCCTCCTCTACGCTGTCAATATGGATTAGTAAAATTCCACTACAAATACTTTATCTAATGATATAATAATAAGAATAGCTATTTACAGAGGCATGCTGTAAAAAAAATACTTTCTCTTTGTAAACGTTGCTTTTGAAAATGTGTTAGTTTTGTAAAATATACAAGTGTGTACAGAAAGCCTCTAGATGTTATTACGTCTTTGTAAGGGGTACTTGTATACACTTCTTGTTCTTTTTTTAACATTACCATTTTAATACACTTTTTAACATGTTTTGCTCATCCTGTCCTCTGATCTCACCACGGCTTACTTTCCCATTTATTTTATTCAATATCTTGTGAGTAAACTAAGGGACTTATCGTGTTCTTGATACATCACTAGGTTTAAGTATTAAACTCTCATTATGATAATAATGATTTTATCTCAGCTTCCTTGAACTTTGCTCATTCTTTCTTCGACTATCAGATCTTTTCATTATCACAATATTATTTCTAAAATAATTTTTCTTCAAATCTTCTGCACTTATATTCTTTGGCAATCCTTTACAGTCACATTATGATATCGAGTACAATTTATTTGTTATTTAATATAGAATTGGAAGATTTGACAAGAAAATTTGTCTTTTGGGAAGCAATTCTATTTAACTTAGATGCGAGCAGCAGCCACTTCACATACTAGCAAGATATTTTATATATATCCTTTCAAAGAATCCGTTATCAAGGAACATTAATTCGTTATATCCACTACCGATGACAATATACCAAGTACCGATAGTTAATTATAATCGACAGTAACTTAAACTTAACACACAATTAAATACTTATGTACTGTACGCATTAACTAACACGCCCTCACCTCGAATTTAAAGAATGTTGGAAAAACTGGGCATAAGTCTTTCACGACCCTTTCCAAAAACTGCTAAGTAGAAAGATTCAGAATAATCATCTATTCTTTCCAATAACATCTAAAGAGTACAGACCTGTAACCTTGGAGACGCTGGTCTAACGCCTCACACCAAACGACTACCTGGATTGTCCCGCATTTCCAATTCTGCCTCAATTCTCCCATGATGTAAGTCTGATAGTTGCTAATATGGATGCTAATGACAAACTGTCAATTAGACACACTTCTTTCCCGTAACTCTAAGCAGGGGATGTGGTCGGCGCATGTGATGTTCTCTTCTATTAATGCAAATGTCCTTGCATTTTCTACACATTCAACAAATTATGGGGTCGGGGGAAACTAATCGTAATCCATACTGAGCATCAATTGTGATATTATGTTCGGAAAATTTATTCTCCCATGCTGGCTTATGGTACTTCCCATAAAGAATTGGCCACTGTGGGTCCATTTGTTTTTAACTTGAGCTTATTCTACAGTCAGTAAACATGAGTGTTACCATTCTATTTCTGTAGTCTTTTTTTTTTTTTAATCAGAGTTACAATTGTTTTCTCCAGTTGAAGTCTCAGATCGAGCGGATACCTTCATGGTATGGTTACACATTTAATGTCTAGAAGTGAATTTCGTAATGGATTTAAGGCTCCTTTTATGCACTCGCGCTTCTACGCGCGTACAAGAACGCAGGCTGCAACGCATTTCCTTGTGTACGTTTTATTCACTTAAGACATTTCGCGAGAGAAGATGGGTGAAAAAAGAAAAAGAAGTGACTGGATAGTGTCGCCAGTGAGTTTTATGCAAACGATATTAAACCCTCTGAGCAAGTGGCTTAAGAACGCCTGGCAACACTCTGACAGCTTGGTTAACTTCTCGCGTTGTCAAGAACACGACTACAGTTGCAGAAAACTTCGATGCAGTTGCATAAATGCACCCATTGGGGCCTATTGTTTTATAGAACGCGCTGTTTGCGCTCCTTCTTGTACGCGCGTAGACGCGTCAGTGCATAAGAGCTGTTCAATGTTTCCTTTTCTGACCCGATTCACCCGAATTTATCATATTTTATGTTAATTATCACCTTTCTTGGTAGATACTAATAGGGACCTAATCTTGCCTTGAACTATGTTGCTAAGAAATAACGCTATATGACAGCTAAATTTCGATGTATTCATAAACTAAATGAATTGAACCTAAGCAGCGTTTACAATGTTATGGATACAGCTATGTTCTTTCATTATATCGTGACGTATAGACGAAAATATTGAAAATTGCATCCTAAAATTGGTACGTGCTAGTGGAATGTTAATGGAACAAAACAAATTATATTTGGTGAGAGAATTAAAATGGAGGAATATGATATTTTCTTAAAAGTAGCTTAAATTTTTATTGTTCGATAATATTATGGTTTTTAAATTTTTGTAAAGAACAATTTGAAAATATAACACACAAGGACATTTTAGTTCCAACTAAGGTTTCTGAGAGAAAAGATAGCACTTGAAATGGAAAAGAACATTTTAAAAAATAGTTCATTTAATTGCAAACCTACAACCATTTATTGAACAAGAGCTCCTTTTCTTTTAATTACTTAAATAACCATTAGTCTAAATGTTACAATTAACATAACACGTTTTCCTATGCCTCCCTCTTTCAGTATTTAGCAAGTATAAACATATCAGAGAGGGTTTCTGAATACAGTTTCTTCAACTAAAATTCTTGAAAATTTGAATTTTTGTATTCTAGACCTAACACCTTCATAGCACGTTTGAAAGTTAGTTTTCCTCGTATTTTTCTCTCTATCTCTCCTATTCTCTCACATCCAAACATATTCTCTTTCTGTCATTCTTTCTCTTTCTCTTTTCCAACCTGTATGTGAAGAATTCAGGTCAGAGACGAAGAAAATTGTAGGACTTAGTATTCACGTGGCACTAGACGACATAGCAAGGTGGAGCAGAAAAATAACACAGTGAAGAGAACAAAAATTAAAAAAATAAAAAGCTTCAGAAGAAGAAAAGCAGAGAAATTGAAGAAAGAACAAGAGAGAGACGAAACATTTTTCCCGAGAAGAGGACACAATGAAAGGAGTACCTGAGGGAACATTTTCTGTTACAGGTCTCAAAGCTTAAAGAAAGAAAAGACCTTCGACTTCGCGTTTCCTTTTTGGTTTAGTTCTTCTACTCAGTATTTGTGGTTTTATCAACTTGTGACCAATTGCTCTAGTTTCCTAAGATGTTAATTTTATGGTACTTAAAATGATTTTTAGTTCGATTTTCTGTCTGGTTATTTGCTGTTTGTGTTGTAGCGTAGTGGCAAAGCCTCCTCTGGTCCCTAAGATTGGCACTGAACATGACTGAAGGTTCAAATCCTGTTGTCAGCCATCACGACTGCAGTTTCCATTCACTTCCTCAGTTTCAACAGACAAATGCCTTGACAGTGCTCCTGAATGCATGTATTGAAGATTTTCCTCCGAAATATATTCATAGAGACACGCCATCTTTTACTCAATAACTGCCGGTCAAGTACATAAAATGTAATCACGCACTTTTTATACAAGGTGCCCCTTTTATAGTAAGTTGAAATACTCGAAAATATGAACATTTGAGTATTTCTGGTACTTCCTATCAAATGAATATATTTAACTGATAGTTGTCTATCCAGACTAGATCTACTTCAAGCATTCATATACTCTCTTTTATAGATCCAATTTAGATCAAAGAATTTCATCATCTACTAAGAACAAATTTCCTTCTTGAAAATGTGATAATCAAAGTGTTGTAGTGTTTATTGATCAAGTAACAAGAAATATAATTTCAAACTTGATAACAACTTTCATATTATTCGGGATAAAACAAAGATATTGCCTTTTTAAATATGTTTAAGGTAAATTTTCGTAACACAATAAATATTAATTTGTAATTAATAACGAATGTTATCAAAAGTTATTGTGGAATAAGATAGTATATTTAGGTGCTTTTAATGACTTCTGAAGGGTGTAAATTACATTTTGCCAATTGTGTATTGAAACACACCTGATTTGACTACATGGTAAACCCGAGTGCTGAAATACTGATGCGAGCTTCACAAAACTTCACATATTGTCAATGTTAATTTAACACTGTTGTCATTTCTTGATCGAAACATTCTTGACATTGTGTCTATATCAGCTTACATTTAATTCTCGATTATTAATTTGGAAGTGTTTTATGCAACGAAAAACGAAATATTGACAATTATTCGCCAGCAATCCTAACTGATATTTCTCACAGTTTTTTCTTTGGTACCATCTTGGTACGAATTTTACATCGAATGAAGCTTCCGGCCGCTACCTTCGTTATGTCATCTTCGGGTGATGAGATCATTAAGGATTTCAAAAGTCTATTTTGAGACATGATAAAATAATATGCTGACTAAAAATAGAACCCCATCACGAAAAATGTTACATATCATATATCATCATCATCATATTCAGCCGTTTTCTATCCACTTCTGGATGAAAGCCACCCCCCTTTTCTTCCCACATATGTCGATCCACTGTTATCCTCAACTATCTGGATCCTGAGAAACTCTTGATTTCATCTACCCATCTTGCATTTGGACATCGTCTCGGTCATTTCTTTTCTCTAGGAATCCAATGTAGTTCATTTGTCGTCCATGTCTACCTTACATCATCTACCTTTGTTGTGCGCTAATCCATTCATTTGTCTTCCTATCCTTCCTGGTTATTCCTAGCATGTATCTCTTCATTGCTCTTTGTATGACTCTTAATATTTGAGTTGTTTGAGCCATCAATGCCCAAGTTTCACAGTCTTACATCATCATAGGTAAGATGTGATGTTTGTTCCAACTTAATTCCAGTTTAAATTTTGGAACACTCTCTAGGACCGCATTTTTTTTTTTTTTTAGAAATTGACTCTCCTTGCCTTACCCCTTTCCAACTTTATTTTTTTTTCACTTTTTTGATGCAGTCTAATGACAGATGTGACCGTCAAGTAAACGTTTTGCAGTACTTGATGTATATACTTTCGATGTCTTGATGTTCAGGTGATTTAAGTACTGCTCCCAAGGAGACCCAACCCTAAGTTTTTTCAAAATCTATGAATCCCAGACATAGTGGAAGTTCATATTCATTAGTTCTTTCCCTAACTTCATTCAATTCTTGTATGTGGTTCACATACAGTATACGTGTAGAATATTATTATTCTGCATGATGTACTATTCGCATCCAAAGTATTAAGTTACACCCCAGATTGTGTAATTCAAGATTGCTGCAGATTTTGATGAAGTAGAGATGAAGTGACCAATTGGCAAACATATTTTCCAAGCCTTTCTCTCCTTTAGAGTGCAAATTTTCTATGTTTGGGGATTTAAAGTTTTATTTTATTTTACTTCGCTCTTCCATCTATCACTCACCTAAAGATTTAAGCACCAATCAAAAGTTTCATTTTTAATATATTTTCTCTTCTAATCTCTAACTGCTCTCGCCTGCTAAATAACTAATCAGATTAGAAGTTCGATTAAAATGATGTTTCTTGAGGTTTAGCTATTACTTATTCTTTGATCTTCCCCCCTTTTCAAAGCACAATTGTTTAAGTCTAGTCTTTTATGTACGGTAAGCGACCCTGAAATTCGCACTGCCCAGTTTTTTGGCACTCACAAATTAAAAAAAAAATCAGGTCGAAAATGATTTGGCGAAACTGATATTGTTCTAGACGTGTTGTTTATTGTTTCTTTGATAACTTCTGCATGCCAAATGCATTATATCTGTTATTGCTTGTGGTTAACGTTAATGTAAAGCAACGATCTCCAACAAAAGATGGCAGCACTACCTCCGTATATGTCCAATTTATTTTTATCCTTGCACGAAATGTGAGTGCTGCTCCTACAAATTCAAGTCTAAAGAGTTCTAACTTTCAAGGAAGAACGTTCATAACCATTTCAAGAGTTTGATGAACGCCAATTTTTTATTTTCGTTTTTCTTCATTGTTGAAATCGTTTGATTGTTGCTCGGAATACAAAAAACCTATAAAAATGAAGCTCTTTCAACAATAAACAAAAATGAAAATAAAAAATTGGTATTGATGGAACTCTTGAATTAAACCCTATAAGTTAGAACTCTCTAGGTTTTAATTTGTAGGAGCAGGATTGAAATTTCGTGCAGCGATAAAAATACATTAGACATATACTGAGATAGTGCTGACATCTTTGTTGCAGATCATTGCCTTACATTAACCTTAAAGTAGTAATTTTAAGACTGCTTCCTTAAGTTACAAAATAAAGCTAA
>JAGDQP010061010.1:999-12110 GCA_022664845.1 Lepisma saccharinum
GTGGTGTGAGCAAGGTCATAGCTTAGTGTGGGTGTAGGGCACGCGAATTGTGGGAAGCCGGTGTTCATCCATGGCAGCTTGAATGATGAACGATACTTCCATACATACCACCATCTAAAAAGCCAACAGTTTCCACCATTGTAATCTTTCATGGGATTTAGTAGAAATTGCTCTCAATGTACACAATTTCAAATACAATTTCAGAACCTTTGAAAACACCTCGTACTTTCTCCACTAACTCAGAAGGTCGTGCCGGCATAATCGACAAAGTTTCCACGGCTTTGAGAAGTTGGTTGTAAAAAAAATAGACGGTTTGCATGTGCCCCATAGAGGTTACTGGTATATCAGTTCACAGATCAACAATTGACTTATAATTTGTCCTCTGTACACTTGGCTTACAATGAGAAAATGTGTCTGGCATTCAGGTTTGTTACGAAACGTTCTAATATATCAGTTCTTTAACAATACTTTTGAAGTGTAATATATTTTGGAAAAGAACACAGCACAGGTTGTTCAAATCTGCAACATTAAAGTACGTATTCTCCTGAACAAATTTTAATAAAAGAGCAAAATGCTGAAAAACAAATAGTTTTGTTTTATGTAAAAGATATGTTAATTATACTCTCATTTCAATCTAAAAAAAAGTCTATACATAATATAATATTCTCAGATTAGCCAGTATTTTCTGGAAAGTAATGTGACAACCCTGTAAAACAAATAGATCTCTATTATTTGAATTTCCATGCTGCATTTAATGATGAATTCTCCTTTCTCCCAGTCACTCTTTTAGCTTCACCCAGCGAACGTACAAAGCAAAAGTGTGTTCTGCAAGGCAATATTGGAATCTGTGATTTGCATCTCGACTTTGCAAGAGCGATCAATGAAATTGTGGCAGGAGTACATACGAGTAGAGGGAGAAAAACATAACACCGGGCGGCGCGGCGATGGGGAAACACTACTATTTCTGTCTTTCAATGCATATCAGTGTGTACCGACGCAGTTGTCGCCAGAATCCACGCCGTCTAAGAAAAAAAAAAAAAGATTTACCGTCCTTTGGTAAATATACTAAACGAACTGAATATGCAAATTGGATAGTCCTGCCCCACCGGCACATCAAAGCCTACAAGGATAGCGTCACATGCAGTGACGTTTAGAACAGATGAAGTTCAGCTGGTGACAATAATTGCATTACTTTCTTCTCGCCGCCTTCTCCTACCCTCTAACCATCTTGTATTTCCTTGTTTAAAGAACGCTGCGCTGAAACGATTAAGCACGTTCTATACATCTTTTCTTCTTTTAAACTTAAAAAAAAAGAAGTTTCGTAATCTTAACTGAGTCACTTACCTGCTTTAGTGTCCTAAATGTTCATACAGAACGAAGCACGAACCCACATATGTCAAATCTTGATTTTAATCTGAATATATTATAGATTACGACGGGGCTAGGTTAACCCGGAAGATGTTTATACAGTACCGTTCATAAACGTTCATTTTGCGAGACGGAATGGCTTAGATTTCTCTCCTTGATAGGCCAACAAATATTTTCGTGAGAGTACACGGTGGGGAGCAACTATTGTTGAAATCTCAAAACAGCGTAAAAGAAATCTTAACGATAAAAAAATATTTTTAACAACTAATAAAAAAATAGGTAGAATTAATTAAATTTTATAATTGATCTGTTTAGATAAGAAGAAAACACATTTTCAAAAATGTTTTATTGATTTATCGTTTCTCCGAAGAGATCGCCTATGTCTGTTCTGCCTATATAATGGCGTAATAGATCATTTTGTTTTTACTTTTAAATAGCACTTCTTTCAATATATATTAGTTTTATGCTCGTAAAGCGTTAATAATGTGTAGAAGAAATGTATGTAGTCTATCATGTTTTTCCAAGGGGAATTAAAGCACTTCCTGTCCACACAGTTTCTTGGGGCTACTTTTAAATACAGTTTTATGATTTTGATTCATAAACTATAATTTGAACTGCAGTGCTCTCCCTGCATTCAGATGGAACGGGTCCGCTATATACACCGTGATATTTTCTGACTCGCTCATTTTTGCATATTATAATTTCTTCAATATACATGTATAACCAAAATAATAATGTGTTCTTGATAGCTCTATTACTAAAACAATAGATTACCTCCAAAGCAACTCGGGTTCTATTCCCGGTCTTGCCAGCATTTTGTTTTCATTAGATACTATAATGATTTGTTGATAAATCTAACTTTTATTGAAAACTGTGCAAAACATGTTCCAAATAGTGTTGAAATAGTGAGGTAAAAAAGGCATTTAAGATGTTTTAAGCAAGTGACTCATTTAAGGTTTGAAAGGCATTCTTCTAAAATTTGGAACAAGTGTACCGATTTTTTTTTCAGTGTGACTTACGTTGCAATAAAAAATAATGAAAATACTATAAAAAGTCATTAGAAACTAGATTTGTCTATACCAAAATTAGGAGCGACGTTTTTAGAGGAGAGTTTATTTTTCCGTGACACGATTATCCATTTTTCTTAACAGGAAGCACTTGTAATACAAGTAGACAACATTATATCGTCATCAAAGTTGAACTTAAAATATAAAAGTTCTTGTTGTTGGATATGGAGTGTAGATCCGCTAGTGGAGCGTTCGATTTGCATTCGGGAGATCCTGAGTTCGGTACCAGAGGTCGACTATCTTGACTTAAATTTAAATTTTCCAAGGTTTTACTGTTACACCAGGCAAATGCCAGAATGGTACCTTTCATCTTAGGCCCTGACCAACTCCTTTCCGCATCCTTTCTCCAACCTTATCTGGCCTCAGCCAAGAATGACTAAAGGTCACAATAATACCCACGTCCAGAAAGCCATAATAGGTCTCAACATTTATTGTACACCACATTCAGAAAAAGTGGTCAATGGATACACTTTCTAAGTTAGATAACTTGTACATTTTTGTCAATACCGAACTTACACTCGATATAGATTTAAAATAAACATCCCGAATCTTGTGCTTCATACTTGGTATTTGCTCGGTCCCAAATAGCATAAGGACGTCCCATGGACATTTTGTCTGATGTCCTGTCCGAGTTATGGGGACGTCCAAGTGGCATTCCTATGGGATGCCTTCGGCATATGCTTTGGACAAGAATGGGGTATAAACGGGACGTTTATAGGATATTCTAAATCTCAAATAACCCATGGACATCCAAAGGATCTCCATTGGATCAGAAATAGAAGCAAAAGAAATGCATTCTTGCTAATGTCCGCATGGGACATCCGTGGGACGTCCCATCAGGATGATTTAGAGCTACCCCACCGCCAAGGAACGCGCTATGAATTTACTAAATATCCCATGATACTATTCGGTAGGACGCCCTTGAACATTTGGGAATCCTGGAGTGTTATCTGATCTTGTAAATTTCGAGCATTAAAAAATCCATTGGCCATTCTATTTGAATCTGAGTGTACATAACTGACACTTTTAGGCACAAGAATCGGAGCGATTCAGCCAACATGTGTATAAAGAAGTGTAAATCATAAATAATATTATTTACAATGCAACTTGTCAGTTTCAGCGACATACTATTTTTGTTTATGTGCCACTTGCTACTATGAATAAAATATTGTGTAAATTTATTTGCAAATAAACCGGTAGATCATTTTCTGGTAGTAGAAGTCATGTTCCGAATAAAATGAATTCCTCAGACTAGGACACGGTCACTATGAGATTCATTTTGCAGAAATTGAGTCGAAGGTGAGAAAATCAAGATCGATAAATGGTCTTAGGAAACAAAGGGGGAAAAAAATCAAAAGAATTTGTGAGAATGGGATTCGAAGAATCGCCTATTTGCTTCCTGGTGGTGATAGCTGTGACATCCTCGCTTAAGAAAAGCTGTAGAGAAAGGAGCTGACTTAGTTCTCAAAGGAGAGATCGAAATGCAGCTTCCTCGGATGGTGGCAAGATCGTTTCCGATTCCCGTAATAGAGGTGGAGAGCTCTTGTAATAAAGACATACCACTTTTGAGGCGACGCTTGGGGAAGAAGAGGCAATCAATTCAAAGCATGTTCTTGAATGAGACACAAATTTGAAAGGACAATTTTACTAAGCGTTAGCCTTGCAACCAGATGAGGATATCAATATAGCACAGGTGGAAAGCATTATTGAAAGATGAGTATGTGTAATATTAACTTTCAAAGCGATCAATTTCCAAGCTAGTGTGAAAGGAGTATTACAAAAATCGTACTCTTATCAATCACTTTTGTTCCGATTTCACCTATTTCCACCTGAACTGAAACAGGGTCGCCTTTGGTGACCCGGTTCGAAACTTGAAGCGACTGACGCAACTGGCTCAGTAAGCCGGTCTTGACCCAAATGATGATGCTGACTTTGAGACCCACCGATCTGATGAACAGATTTCAACACAGTGACACAATCTTCACCCAATGAGCCTGTCCTGACTCGAATGACCTGGATGGAAGCTGTAACTTAAATCAATCATTATTTTAATTTGGGAGATTCATAAATTCTTTTAGACTACCTTTTTTGATGGGGAGTTATTTGCACACCTCCGAGGATATTGTTTTTTTCGAGATATGTGACTATTTTTATATGGTATTACTATTGTTAGGGCTTCTCGGTGCTCTGGAGCGGGAACACTCCCGTTGCCCCTGTCAATTGTTGGGGAACGCTGACACTGAAAGACAAACAGAAAGAATTGAAAACCATGGGTTTGTCCTCCGCGTCACCGGGTCAGGCCGAGTCCCACGTATAGACCCGGTCCAAAACTTGACTTGATTGACCAGGTGACCCGTTTGAGATCTGATTACCCAACAATTAGTTTGTGAATGTGTATTTATATACAGGAAAGCCTGTCCATTTACATTTACGGGTTGAACAAGCGGGTATGGTCTAAGACCGTCAGAAGTCTGAGGCGTGTGTCACGCGACTAGAGGACAGGAATGTGGAAAACAACAACCAGACTTTTATCTAGAAATCATGCCGACATTCACCTGATGAATGAAGCACAAAATTACTGAATGCGTTAACAATAACCAATAAATAAACTCTCAGAAATAGGAACTTGATCCATGGTTCTGACTGCGAATATTTGAAAATGTCTGCAGTTTTGTGTATAGTGGCATAGACTCGACGTCAATACTTATACCTCGAAGCGTTGAAGCGGCAGAATTAAATGATTTTCAATGAAATATTGTTGGGTAATGCGACGGTTGAATACTCAATAGTCAAATTTCCCGAACACTGAAGATTCAGCTGTATACTGCCAATCAAGTGACAGTGCTGCTCAGAAGAGTGCAAGAGGAAATTTATGCCATGTTCAGGTCGCCGGACGACAACTGAGAGCCACGAAACAGGTGGTTGAAGTCAAATCACGTTGCAAGGGTGCAGTTGTGGCAGAATTTACCTTTACTAACAGACTTACACTATCATGCCATGCAGTAACAAATGCTTACTGTAGCCAATATTGTCAAACGGAAACAGTGGACAAGGGAGATGGTGCAACGCTCTTTGAGTTTCTAGCATAGTTTTTTGTCACCTTCACATATGAGTCGGCCTTTGTTCAGTTTTAGTGTTGATGTAGCATACGAGTCTGTAGAAAACATTTGTTAAGAACCAGCTGCAAGAAATATTCGAGCATAGTAGATTTACCGCAATAATGTGCGGTGACATTTTGTGTAAACTACGATCTGATCTCGTGGAACTTGTAGTCAATATTTACAGCAAAAAGTACATCAAAATATTGCCGAAGCTTCATTCTTAAGCAGTTTGCTAACCAAAACATCAGCTCAGTACATGGAAGATGGCGCTCTATACTGTAGAAATTCCAACGTTACTGGTACTACAATGATCTATGGCCCAGTCGGTCACCAGACGTAAACTCCATTGAACATGTCTGGGTTATGGTTGATCGTGCGGTGTGACGACGCTGCTGAAAACGTGCTTCCCATCAAAAGATTTTGTCTGCGGGCTGAAAGTGTCAATATTCCACAGGACAAGATAGCAGAACATATTCAGTGCAGGACCGTGTTATAACTTTATAAAGAAAGCACGTGATGAGACAACAAAGTTTTACCATGCTTTATTTTGCTCTTTGTATCCAGTGGCTGCTGTTCAATGAACGCCAATTTCGGGGGTGGTTACCTCTGTATCATATGTGTCTCCTAGTTTCGATTTCGTTCCTGTCAGTTCACTTCTTCCTTTCCGTTTTCACTTCCATTACGTTTTACTTCACGCCCGTCTTTCTATTTTTGCTTGCATTACTTTACTTCACGTCCTCCTTTCTGTTTTTGCTTGCATTACTTTTTAAATCTTTCTTCTTTCTGTTTTCTCCTTCATTACTTTTCTGTTTTTCACTTTCATTACTTTTCCTTTCACATGCTCCTATCTGCTCTTCCTTTCATTACTTTTTCCTTCACTCTCTGTTTTCGGTTTTGCGAACGAAGAAGAATTTTACACGTTTACAATCACCGCTGTAAGAGGTAAGGAAGTTAACCATTTTGATAAATAGAGAGCCGTCAGCACACTTAAATATGCAATTCTGTTGCTATTTTATGAAGTCAATACACAAGACTAAAGTGAACTAGGTCAAATTTAAAGAATTGGTAAAAAAGAAAGTAACAATAAATCATTTTTTCTTCTTTTAACAAAGAAACAAATGTGCAAAATCTGATTTAATAGTTTCCTCCCCCAAACGTGCTGCTTACGACTCCTAAATCACAGAAACGTCTCCAAAGACCGAACCATGTTTTCTCTTTTGGGTTGCGTACAACATAAGTTTGGGGATTTGTCGACAACTCCCCCTGTGGGTTCTGAACGGGAAACTTTCCAAAACTACAAAAGGTAGTAAAGGAAGGGAAAGAGAGGGGTGGTTACAAAACTTTTCAGGGGCTCTTCCTTCCCTGCTGCTTTTGACAGTGGTTACTCGCTCTCAAACCATAACTTTTTGGTCGAGAAGGAAGACAATGGACTAGAAAATTTCCGGAGATTCTAGCTGAAAGGGATGAATAACGATCTTCTGTCACTAATGTAAATGATATGGGGGAAAGGAATGTCTTTGCCAGAGATAGTAATGATTACATGTTTGTACCAAGAACGTATACACGGAAAGAGGAGTTCCCCAAGGTATTGTTTGCGGACCATTAACATTTTTACAAAACACACAAAAATTAACAGTTTTAGCAGAAATAAGCGAAAGAGAAAGTGGAAAACAAGAAAATTAACAAAGTTTGAGAAAGAATTCAAATCCAAGCTTCGGTAATACCAAAATAGAAGAATATAAATACAAAAACATAGTGATATTCATTTTGTAAATAACTGAAAAAAATATTTTTGTAGACATTAGAATAACAAAACTAAAGAAGATAATGTAAACAATTCCATCTAGTGTACCTAATTGAGTGCTGGAACTATAGACACAAACTGGCAGTTATGTGTGCAAGAAAAGAGCGCAGTTTATCATTTGAGAATTTAAATTTTGAATGCTACTTGCACATTAATTTTTTCAGGGTTACTTTCAAAACACTTTTAGTACTCATTTTGTCTTCAATGTGTCCTGATATACTCACATCTATTCATTTCTCTTCCGAACGTCTTCAATATGTATCGAGAAAAGTTAGAAATTTATAAGCTCCATAAGTTGAACACAATAGCAATACAGAGTCCATATTTTGTATAGATTTTTCGGTATAATAGAAACTGACATTCTATCACGTGTATTTATTTGGACAGTGTTGCCATTTTCTGCAACTTTCTATTTTTGACAAAAAATCAAATCGGTCATTTAATATGATTTTGAGTGTAGAATGCATCCTATTAACTGACTTCTGATATTATTCGTGGAATCTTTTAGAACATTGTCTCAAAATTAAAGGAAACCTCGTATTCAGAACTGCTCCGACCGGACATTATCTATAATATCTTGAAATTTTTCCAAGAGGTTCGTATATGTTGCCAGTATCCTCGCTTTATAGGCCAACCATCTATAATCTAAACGGGAGTGCTTTCTCGCATTCTATACCTAGCTAAACTGCTCGTACGCTCATTAGCAGGACAGAACCTAGACCACGTTGTTTAAACCCTGCCTGTAGCTCTGATCATCGGCACCCCACCATAGAATTATTCGCTAACTCGCTGGTATCGAATTAAATCGCCTTGATTACAGCAGTCGCCGAATTTTTATGGTCCTAGACTCCAGAGCGCCTTCGACAGTCGACGGGTTTATCATCATCATACAGCGTGTTCAATAAGTGACGTTGCCCATGCAATACTAAGTACTGGTCTTTGTAAGTGCCTTTTCATAACGAATAGTGCCTTAATCTGCAGTACGATGATCTTCACATATCAGGAACGGATAGTTCTTGAGCACTACAACCAGAACCGCGGTTACGGAGAAACACGAAGAGCATTCGTAAAGAAGTTTCCGAAGCCACTTACTCCACAAAAACCGAGTACCACCAAACAGATCCAAATGGTTCTCAGAAGCTAGAAGTCTGTTCGGTTCTGGCCCAGCACGAAGGTGTGTTTGTAATCTCTGCACGCACCTGTCAAGAACAAACTGCACGTGTTTCCTTACAAGGTCTTAGCGGTGAAAGAATTTGCGCACTTATTATTGCCAGTGGTTCATCGAACATGTGATTCCAGATGGAGGAGAGTTTTCCACACCGTCCATTTTTCATCATCATGACCAGTAAACTCAACCAATATACTTCTTTACAAGCGTAAACCTTATTCAAATTGTATTGAACACTATGAATACAGAACTCTTTGCAGTGCAGGTAGAGTGGTGCTGCTTCTTGTTGAGCCACTCCACAATGACGACTGACAAATTTGTGTATTAGCTGATGATTTTACTGTTAGAAGAACTTCTCTACATGTTGCACTTATAATGAAAATGAATCTTCTTGTATGGCTTTAAATGAATTAATGTTATGAGTCAGAATTGTCACTCTGTCAGCGGAACTGTCAGTGAAGCTGTAACCGGAAGAAGAATCATGTGAGTTCTCATTCTTCATTAGTTCTCAAATACGTGAACCGCTATTATAAGGCTTTTTCCATAGGACAGTAAGCGTGGCAGAACCTCTTACATTGGCTGCATTCAACAGGCTGAGCGGCTGAGAGCTCAGTGAGCCTTGTGGGATCGGAAGTCCTTCGGATGACAAGAAGCTTGTAGAGTTCAACGAATAGTTGAATATTGTAAAGCGCTCCGTACTTCTATTGGTATTGTCGATGTATGTTTACGATTAGAGGTAACGTTTCTCCTTTAAAAGGTTTATTGCATTGTTTTATAGTCATCTCGACACTCATGGACATCATTTATTAACTTCTATACGCCCAACGAAAGAATTTTCTATATATTTAACAGATACGTCTTCTGCTACTTCTTGGTGTCCAACTTCCGGCTCACAAGTGAGCGTAAAAATTTATACTCGAAAGATAGTGGCTCACTCGGTGACATTCAAAGAACAAATTTGGTGAGCCGTCAGTGAGCCAATTGAATGTAATCCAATTGAATTCAACCATTGACGTGTGTTTCACTAGCTCCGAAAAGGAAACTATTTTCGTGAGGAAAAACGTTGTTTTCCTACCCGTGTGTGTATATATAAGTGTACTCTGTTTATTACGTATAGTGTGTGTTTTATGTTCTGTATATAAGTTATCCTGTGTTGTACTTTTGTGCCAAAAGGCATTGTACGTACAAATAGTTCTTTCAAAATAAAGAGGCCAAGCGTATGGAATTTGCAGTTTCCTTTCTGACTTATCACATACTTCCCGAAAAGTAGTTCCTGGGTAGATAACTACATTAGAAAAGTAAACTACATACCGTATACTTTATTTCATTTCGTTGTTAATCATAATTCTTAATTAAATCTAAGAAAATATAAATATTCTGTACTATAACCTAAAAGTATTCTTCCGCACAAAATTGCAGGTTGCTAATTGGTTTAATTTATGCTACCACCGCTGAATTACTTCTGCTCACAAAATAGTCAGCATATTATTCACCCAGTACATTTCTGAGGCTACCAAGGAGAGAAAGTAAGAGTGTATTAAGATTAGTTTCGATATATATTGAAAGAGAGAGAGAGAGAGAGAGAAAGTAATTGATGGTATCGGAAATGGCTTCTACTTTTTTTTTTTTTTTTTTTGTAAAATCGTGGTTCTGTTGAATATATATTTACAGTCGTAAGTATCTTTGACTCAGATTAGGAAAGAGAAGAAAACCGGACGTGATTGAAGAAAGTCAGCCAGGGCCTAGTTTGAAAGTATCATCCCAGCATTAGACTGATGTTACTGAGGGAAAACACTGGATAAACCTTAGTGAGAATAACCAGCAGCTGAATTCGAAGCCAGGATCTATAAAAAAAAACCAATGATTTAACAACTTAGTTACGGCTGCAGTTTTTTTTTTAAAAAAAACTGTAAAACCTGTGTTAGCAGGAATCGAACTTATAGCTCCCAGCTAGAGATGATGTTCGTAGTGTTTATTCTCGTGTTAAAACACGTTATTTTCTTTACAAGTATATTCCCTCTGTTCTGTCAACCACAGAAAACCTGCAGGCTTTGTAGGAAATTTACTTAACATTAATAACCTGGCACTATATCCAGAACATTACTGGTTACCGCTAATCGTTTGTGCATGCCTCGAAGAGAACTGAGTTCTCCAACTCTTTCCTGCACCTCCATCTTTCATTCTCTGTATTTCCAGCTCTCCTTCAAATTATCAATTAATCATGTATGGCGCCTACCCAACACTTCTTTATAAGGGGCTATAGAAGATGAGTAGAGGCTATGCAGATAAGAGAGAGGCTCTTTCTTGAATTCGCTACGCTGAAATTCGCTTCTATATATAAGTATTTTCACAGTATGTGATGCTGTATACGCTCCAGGAAATCTCTTTCTCTCTCTACTTTTCTTTGATTTTTCCCGCTCTCTACTTCTCTGTACGAGAAATTTGCCCCGCTAGATCGAGGCTGTTCGCTCGCCTGCAGGTGTCAGACTGGCGCCCAGCTAAATTGCTTTAATGGCGCTGCTGGAGCTGCAACATGTTTAATGCCATGTCACGATAGAAGAAACTTCGATGAGTGTGCAGCGCACCAACTCTCTTTCTCTCTG
>JAGDQP010061011.1:0-12110 GCA_022664845.1 Lepisma saccharinum
CAATATTAAAACAAATTTATGACTAGACAATAAATGGTTGGCCTTCAGATTTACCAAAGAATTATCAGGAAAATACATATCAATATTATTATAAGAATCGAGTTGAAATTAAATGTGTTCAATAGTTGCTTGTTTAAGGGTTCAAAATTGATAGTACCTCAATAGTCTTTACATACACATCATTTGGGCATTACTCGTTTGAAAGAAGTATTTTGATCCTACTATTGGTGGCCCCAAATGCATACTCAGTTAGAATCATTCATAAACAACTGTTACATAACAACTGTTACATTCATAAACAATTGTCAGGTGGAACATCGTCATCCACCACATGTGCATTTCTCCAACTGGCAGCAGGCACAGTAATCATATTGATTTCTTTGATTTCGGTGGATCTAAATATCTATTAGTTATAGACAGTTATTCTAAATGGGACCAAATAATGTCAGTGAAAAGTACATCAGCACAAGAATCTATAGACAAATTGCAAAGCATGTTCAATTTTGTGGGATCACCAACAGTAATCATATCGGATAATAGTCTACCACTTTCAAGTTGAGGCTTTACTAGGTGGTGTGGTTCTCATGGAATATTTTTGATACATTCACCACCATACCACCCACAACGCAACAGGTTGGCAGAACTATCAGTACAGGATCTAAAATCAATGCTTAGGCGTAGACTAGTGGACATACCTATACCTCAATGGTCAAGTGTAATAGAGAAAATACAAGCAGATATACGCTTTGCAAATACTCCATTGTTAAATGGCAAATCTCCAGCAGAGATAGTATTTTCACATAAACCTAACACAAGATTCAACACATTATTACGTAACGCTAAGTATGAACAACTTGATATGATGAAGACCAATGATTTTAAGTTACTACCGAAGGTGGGAGAAAACATATTAGTCCAAAATATTCCCAATAGAACACCAAAATTCTTAGAAGCTACTGTCATCAGACATGTGGGTCACCGAATGGTGGAGGTGAAAATATGTACGGCGAGAAGAAGAGTTCATGTTCACCAGTTAGGAAGAATAAACAATCACCAGAACTTACATTCCAAACAAGAAATGGATGATACAGATTGGTGGGATTGGAATGCACAAAACAGTCATCAACAAATTACAAACTAAGAATCACGGGATTGCAATGCACAAAATAATAATCAACAAATTACAAACCAAGAATCACCCCAATTAAGGCGCTCACAGCGCAATCGAAGACCACCAAGATATTTCGAAGGCGAGGGTTATGCTTTAGCAACATTCATTTCCGAGGGGGAGTGAATTGTGAGAATAGAAATGAGTGATTGTTTAATTTTATAATTTGAAACATTGTAAGTGAATTTAATTGAATTAATTTTATATCAGGGCATTGTTGTTATTGAGTTTTTTTTACGAATTTAGAAGCAGGATTGTTGCGTGTCTTGAGATATAACGAAACAAGCAGTGCTGCGAATGTTTTACATTTCCATTTAGAAGATTGTGCTGGAAATAACCTTTAATTTTAAAGACGAATATAATGAGACAAGATTCACGGGATATACGTAAGATAAGATAATTTAACTTAAACATCGTATATGCAGGTAGTATTATTTTCTTATGTTATATGAGATAGCGATGTTGATGGAAGCATCCATTCTTTGCATTTATTTTAAAACTACTTGGATATAACCGATTTGTATCAATACATGGCAATACATGATCATATCAAAACCAGGCTACCCGCAGGTAAAGTATGGTAACAAATTAAAAATACGAACCACCATAGCACTAGAATGTGGGACCGAGCCAAGGAAATTACTAACAATGAAGGATGTAGTAATGCTCACCCACACACACATAGAGACCATGGTTGCTGATGGGCATACTCTATTTGTAAGCAGACTCGAGTTGATAAGGAAATTACAAAAACAATCAGCACAAATTGCTGCACTGCAGATAAACAAAGCCCCTGTAGCAATGAATGCTTTGTACGTGTGTGTTGGCACAGAAAGATTAAAGGACCATCTAGGACTGGTCATAGCGATGCTGCGCAGTAATAGTAATAATAATAACCATTTTCTACCTGGTGTCGTACCAAACCCTGACAGGAGACAAATAATATGTACAACGTACGTTAAATATATATTTATTTATTTAATTCACTATGCTGAAACACAACGGGTAAAACATACCCAGAATGCGTAATCGGAACGTCCAGCACCCAGTACTATAGCTAGATATGCACCCCCCAACAGGAAGAAGACTGTAACAGACACGGAAGCACTACACCGATGTAACTAAATTAATGTACCACACGCTGCACTGAGGTCCTTTGAAAGTAGTTTCCCCATGACTTTGGTAAGTTCATTCTCCAAAAAGTACAGCCCGCACTCAAACGCTGTACGGGAGGCACCGTGGCTATGGTTTGCAAATACACACTGTAGAGCATGTTTACGTTGGTTGGATTCACTATGGTCGTAAACGTACGGTCCTGGGATATGGCTGGACTGACACATACATGATGTAACATATCCGTGATCTGGTAACAACACCCACCGCACACTAACGGAAATCGAGAGGGGGTTCACTAGTCCAACGCAGTCCAAATATAGTGTTCCTCAATGATGTAGGGTGAGAATTAACATGAACACCACACTGGGGTGGGAATATACATCTTCGCAATGATCTAGTAATGAGGTACGGTTTAGTAGTCAGAGTTGCCTCCTCGATCCTTGCGCCAGCACAACTCAGTAAGCCGGTCCAGATGGTACTCCACAAGGGATGCTATCCCAGCAGCAAACGCCGGGCGGCAGCACCCTCCGTTGGAATGCTGACGGCCGTAAACCGTAAACAGTTCGTCGGTGTATAGGTCACCGCGAAACACAGACTTCACCCTACCAGGAAAGGGGTTATTGCAAGCGTCCAAATATACGTCCTGGACTCGGGCACCGCTGAAATGTCCACAACACACGTGTTCGTACTGACGGCCTGCGATGTTTGCATCCGAGGCACAGAAGGGTTAAATTGGCTCCCAAAGCTCCAATGTGGTACACAGACACCGCTCATCAATGGTCTCGAACGTACACGTACACGGAGGCCCCTGCAGCTTGACCTACTTTTCCGCCTTGGCTGCAACGTTGCACTGCTCCCACTTATAAAAAGGTTCCCAATGGCTCATGGTGATGTAAATAATGTGGAAAAGTACATGAGCCATGCTCACTTAAAGGATACTACCCGCATGTGCAAACGGTAGCTACACAACGCAAAACCAATCACAGCAAACGTACCAACCGTAATCACTCAGAGCTCGGTGGGCGTAGCTGCGTAGTGCGAGCGCGCACCCGATTCCCAACGTTAAATAGGCTGCTGCAGAAAGGGTGGTACGCATACGTAGAAACGTAGGGTCGATGCAATGCGTAAAGTAAACCCGATCATGGTATGTATGACGATAACCGCAAATACCAATAACAATTTGGTTGCTAACGGTCCAATTGGGTGAATCTATACATTGGAAGCGTAACTGTAGATTGTCTACTACACGTCATACAACGCTTTGCCCTGGACGAATATTATCTGTGTGGGTTACGTGCATGTAGCAACACCGACATTATACAAAAGGCTATACACATTTTATTGAACCCACTGCATGTAAAACTGTGGTATAGTGCGTATAGGGAGACACATTCCCTCACGAAGGTGGATACAAATGGTTCTACATTAACATTCAGCGTGTGAAACCTGTTGCAGCCTTTGTTTCATTTCCTGGAGCCTTAAACCTCATGCAGGGACAGTGTTGGTGCCCGTGAAAATGTCGGGCGTTAAATACGTAATGGTGTTAACCGCTGATGAACCCTGTTTCTGTGTTCCGAACTATATTTACTGAACGTGTATCAAGTCAGCATCGCTCCAAGTCGACCCACAAAGGTACGTCAATTGTATTACCTGCCACTATGAATTAACAGAATAAGGTAAGGTGTGTAACCGTGGAGACTAACTATCAATACGTACTTCATATGGTGGCAGAACCCAATATGGCCTACGAACTTTATAAACTATTTTCCGAGGAGCATCCACGTACTCGGTTGACGTTTATTTAATTCCAGTTTGGTCTCGCTAAACAGGTCGAGCACTATTTGGATATTCTCCAGGCTAAGGTGGACCAATCCATGTGAGTGAACCCTACAATATATGTATTTGTCTTGAGAGGTGTGTGTGTGTGTGTGTGCACGTATATGTTCGCAACATCCACGTTGTGTAGTGCTGGAAAGCACATGTAATCCATATATCATCGGCATACAAGTGGACATGGTGCAGTGGACGCCCCTGGGCTCTTTTCACCGTGTTTGCGTAGCGATGTACATAATAGCCAACTATCCATACACCAGGAAGTATAGTAGTGATCGTATTCACAGGACACACCCGCTACGCAGCAAGGTGATACAGTAAGGATGGAGTTTCATTTATATCTAGATTTTTTACAATTATAGTCATAATTGACAAAAATTTCCTAATACAGAATCAACGCGCGGACAGGGTTTAGTGTAATGCAGGCTCCCACATATGTACCTCAACAATCACGTTACCACCTACCAGCTTTAGCCCGTGGTGGAGGTATGCCCTTTCCATTGTTTTTGCAAATTCCTTCGAGGTCAGTGTACATCCTCACCTGTACCGGAAACCAAAGCGACATACCCGTATCATCGGTAATAAAATAACGCACCGTAGCAAATGGATGAACGTCGTATAGTTGCAATTGACGTGATCCAAACAGTAGTAAACTCTTTACATACTTTGTACAGTCAGCAAGACGGTCGACTGTATCCCGGAGTGTGATCTGTTTCGTTTGAAACAACGATCGGGTGGTTCACTCGGAGTTTACAATGGTAAAGGTATACGTGGTATCCCGCCACAGTTGCATATGCGCATAACCAAACATGCTGATGCCTTTAACGACGAGCGGTGGGCGTAACCGACCTTTACGGTGTACGTATCCAAACTGGTACGACCACTATATACTTCATATGCACGCCAGCGCGCACGCGCATATACACACCACTACGTATAGTAATCAAACCGTATTGCATTGGTGAAATGGGTGTACCCCTACGTAACCATGTGGAACAATGAACTGTTAGACGTGGTGTTACACGATAGCCGTACAGCATCCGTATTAAGTGGCCCTGGACACAATACCTGCAATCGTACAACTACCTATTGCCTAAGTCCGTCGTATCGTGAAGGTACACCTTGTATATCACTATGTAGTTATGTATGTTTTACTTTGATCCCCTTGCACAACATTCTCCAAAGGAACTGTACAATAATCCATGTCAGTACCAAGCTGATGATTCCTTGGTCTGTGGTATGTTTTGCCTATACCATATCGTACGTAATGTATACATATTTATATATACATTAAACCAAATCAGTCCACCACCAACCCAGCATGGAATGATCAGCTTGAACGTTCGATGAATCCAAAAGCAAGCAAAATGTAATTTGTAACACTTATGTAGTAGAGTTGTTTAGTTTAGTTGAAAGATAATATGTAGTAGAGTAGTTTCATGAAATAAAAACTTTTTTACCTCTAATCCTTTTGTGTTTTGGGTTTCATTTCAAGAAAAGACAACCACCTCATATCCTGGATTGGATATATTTATTGGTACTACGTTTACAAATTTAATGTCCATCTAACACAGTAACTGTACGCAGGTTCGCAGTGCACATGCATACTCTTGCAGTGGTTGATGATACGTACAGTTGGTAATATCAACTTTGAACTGCATGCATATCCTTGGCGAGAAATAAATCAACAAGGTCCTCCATTCGAGTCTTCAACACATGCTGCACACCCCTGTTGAACCCAGCCATCCACTCATCAACATTACCCTGATGCGTTTTCTTATGCACGTTATACAACGTGGATACAGTTTCTGTGTCCTGTAATGTAACCGTAACCCGATCGGCAAACAGCATGTAATTTTTTTCTGTTGTAGCATCCGGATGTAGCTACCCACCACGGAACCCCATACAAACATGGTCCCACTGGCTAGGACGCCCTGTGTCATACCCTTTACATAACAGATAATGCATCACTGGCCACTGATCAATGGCGCGTAAAACGCACTGTTCCTCTACCCACCTTGCGGAACAACAGCACGCCGCGGAAGACTTCTCCACAGGTGCAATTGTACTAGCAACGCTCGGAATAACTTTGTCCATGCTCGAGGTGGTCACGGGTACTGAGGATCTTTCTTGAGCATCAACGCACCGTAACCACACTTCAAAACATGCGCAAACGCACGCACACATCACAAATATACCTACTTCCACCACTCCAGCGGTACCGCCTTTGAACATGTCAAACTGATAACTGCTGTCGCAATTGACGAGGGTCCTGTCAAAAGTGATGAAGATCGCCTTTGTTCGAGATAAGCCGATTACATACACAGTCACGCATGAGTGATTCTGTGTGCTTGATGTTCGTCTGTGTGTGTGTGTGTGTGTGTGTGTGTGTGCCGCTCTAGCATGGGAAAGACATCAAGCACCGAAAGGACCGCATTCTACTCCAGTGCTTTCTGTTTCAAGTGGACATCGTTCGCTCAATCTTGAATTAGGTTGTGAACGCTTTGAATGTATAAATTGTTCTGCTTCGACTTTTTGAAACTATACTTGAATGAAAATTCGCTTCCCCTCGCCTATTACCACCCCTTCCAACCAAATGAAGAAAACACACTTGTTTCTTTGTTTAGCGCGGCACTATCACGACGTGTGTATCCAAATTGGCTGAGGTCGAAACACTCGGTGTAAAAAAGTTTGTAGAAGACGCATTGTAAACGATCTCATTTGTCATCACTGTCTGACGAAATTTCAGCTGTAGAATACAAATTTTCGGTTATTTCGCTCTGAACACCCACTAAAATGTACTCGGAAAAATGTTCTCACAGTGTTGGTGTGTTAACATATCGATGTGCTGGTAATACACTTGGCACAGACGCACATACACACAGACACGTAGCAAAGGTACGGAGCCCTCTTAAAGTCAATGTGGCAATATGAAGGTATACTTTAGTTTTTATTAAAAACGAGAGAAAATTGAAATTTTCATCAAATGACAGGAAGGCTGGCAAATAAGAAAGAAACGGTACAGTCCCGATCAAAACAGTACGTATGGTTATCCTAATTAGAGCACAATAATTATATTGCCACAGCCCACACAGGTGCTTTATCCATTTATTTACTTATCTGGTATTTTTCGCATTTAAAAATAATTTTGATTTTTTTTCCCATCTTTTTCAAGTAAGCCAATTTGTTTAATCCAAAACGATTATTAAGACAAGTAGGATCCAATGTTATTTTTCTCACTTTACTAACCAATCTTAAACAGTAGTGATGTCCTTGGTTTGATACCAGTGCTTGACCATCTACATTGAAGTTTTCCAGTTTCTTTTAAACCACACCACCCTCAACTTAAGCCTTGGCCGACTTTTTGCGGCATCTTACCCGTACAGTTTCCCGTCCTGAGCCATAGATGCTTAAAGGCCATAAATACAATCTTATTCTACTTATGGTGTACTAATTGTTAAGAACCTGCACCATTTGATCTAGAAATATCAAAGAATATGCATCTATCTACCTGCTTTCGAAGAATCCACATAAGGAAAACTCGGCGGACCTTCGCTGGCCCACCTACAAGGAAGGTGGGCCACCGGAGGACCGCCGAATTATCCTCATGGGGATGCTATTCGTTCGTAATCAGAATCGCACTGGGAGGGGGAGTGGCATTTTGACTGGCCACTAAACAAACAAAACAATTCGTAGTTTTGAAAGCTGTTTCGTAGCCCCTTTCTATCATTACGTGAGCTACAGGAATTCATCGATGTCAGCTTCAGAAATTCGAACATTCGATTTATCACCATTATTTCACATACGAAATATATAAAGGCATTAAATATCACTGTAAACAAATGTTACCTTAACTGAAAACATATAATAGACACTAACAATCACCATCATACGTATACTGACTAGTCCTCTCCCAGATCGTGTTTATTTTAGGGGGAAATTCCCAAAATAGATTTCCATGTGAGGGTTTATATTTTTCCGGATAAATATTGTGTTTCTCCTTCATGGTTAATATTATACTTATTTGCGTAATCAGTATAATATATAAACTTATCACTTTGTTACTTTCCAGATTTGAACAATCATAGTAATTTGGAACTGAAATTCAAGTTCCAAACTTAAGCTGTACTCATTTTCAATTGTTATACACCAATAGACAGTCACCGTTTCTTTCTCTTTGGCATTTAAGTTGAGTCAAAAATTTTGAAACACTGGAAAACCACAGTTAGGACAGTCGGCAGCAGGATTCGAACGCACGGTACCTACTCATTGCTCCCCGACAAAAATTTAAAGAAAAAATACACTTAAGTTGAACATATATAAAAACCTAGCGTAAATTACGCGTTCATGCATATAGAGTGCTTCAACACGAAGTACCTGTTGCCCTTTTTGCGGGATATAGATGAATGCCACGCTTTACATGTAGCATTTACTAAATATTGATGTGTACAGAGGCAACAGTAGGAGTAAATAATAAGTACCAAAGTTTATTATTTCTAATGTAAATTAACCTAAATTTAAACCATATAAAGTCAGTTATGTGGTAGTGTTCGGCGCTCCCCTGCACTGTCCTTACTGTAATGTTTCTGCTACATATTTTTTCGTCTCGCGTTTTAAATGGTGATTTATATTTTTTTTTTCTTTCTGTAAAGTGCGCTCCTGTAAAAGTTCCGACCCTAGGCCCGGGCCTAGGGACCCTAGTGTTAATCTGGCCCTAAGCATACCTCTCTAGTGGGAGCTATACACTACGGTGGGTACGACCAGGAGCAAGTAGGCATTAAATTCGTCAAACGTTTATCTACTATTTATGAAAAATAATGCATTACGTCCCACATTCATCTATTTAGCCACCGCATCCATTCATTTATTTATATATATATGTAGGGTGCAGTGCATATTTGTCGCGTAACTACCGTTTTAGAAAGCCCTGTTCTTTCGAAAAATCATCACGTCGACTTATAATCCCGCAAACTGAGACTTTTGTTTTCTGCAGAATCACTAGGCACCTTCGCAAAATGTTACAGTTTCAGAAAATAATGTTAAATAGGTACTGTACAGTCACGGAAGTAAGTATTACGCAAATTTTACAATTATTTAGTCTATAGGCTAGCATTTAATTTCTATTAACTTATATTTACGGACTAAATACCATAGTAGTACACATACGTGTTTTCAACGTTGATTTTAGATTAATTTCGTTGGTTAACCGTCATTGGTTGAAAAAATACGTTTATTTTAAAACCATATTTCAAAAACGACATCAGTGGCTTGATAAGATGTTAAAACAACGTGTATTCAATATTTTATTTTCAATTATGGTATAGATTTTGTTAAATGTGTTTCTTACTAATTAAAGTGAACTAAAGATGCTGGTCCAAGTAAAGCACTCGAATATCAATATACTAAAAGTACACCTTATAGTATGGTTGTTCCAATAATAAAGTTTTCGGAATAATAATGGAACTTTATTAAAACTGATCTTAACAGCGACCAACATCGCGTCCTCATCCTCAAATGACAAGGTTCCACCAAACATTATATAACATATTTCGTCAATTAAGAATAGTAGCAATAGTTAATTCTCATATCATTTTCAATCCTAAATATACTTGTGTTCATACAAAATTCCAAGAGATATTCTGTAGACATTTACTACCTTCTGTTCCTATCTTATAAACTTTAAAATTTTCTGCTCCATACTTTATAATTCAACAATATCAACATTGCCTTCACGCTATAAAAACAAGAAACGGTGTTAATCTAAATCAATTATTATGAAAAAGAGTTCAAATACATGAAAAGACAAGTTGCTTTAATTAGTCAACCAAACACTTCCGTATGACGTCATATTGTAGTTCAATTTATAGCAATTCACCCCTTTCTCACAAAATGAAAGATACGGATGCATAAAAAATGAAGAAAACCATATACGCATTCTTTGAAAACACCCATAAAAGTAGGGAAGTATCAGTTCCTAAAAAACCACACCAAGTATCCATTATATAAACCAGATGTAGCACCTTTAAGTTCATCATAATGTCATGCACATATTTTCCATTACATAATTCATAATCACCAACAATAATTTTTCATCAAATGAAAACACAATTAATTAGCTTCAGTTTTATTAGTTCTAGATACGAAAAACTAGAAAATACCATTATGCAATTATTTAATATCATATTGTTCACCAAATTAAGTACATCCATAAAAATCTGCTTATTATCATAGATCTAAACTTTCCTGTAACTTAATTAATCAATTAAATAACCACCAGATGCTATTTATCCATAATATTGCATTTTTCGTTTAATGGGCGATATCTAAAAATTAGCGTTTTACCTTATACTTTGAAGAAAATAATCGTTGGAAACCAAACTAACCACCATATTTATAACCTGTGACATTAGCAACTGAAAGCATCATATAGATCAACTTCTGAAAGCATCAGTTGGTCACATTAACTTGAGCAAATTTGTTGCGTCAGAAAATTTTCCTTCCTTAATCCGTTTTTGCAAGTTAGACTTTTGTTTTTCAAAATTAGGATTGGCAAGTTTATGTAGTCCATGATCGTTAACCCAATTGCGCAATTCATAGTCCTGTTCAAATTCGTCTACGTCACAAGACGTTTTTAAATTACCTTTGTTACCGTTCTTTTTATTGGTCTTGTATGTACATTGAGGCTTGCTTACATTAACTTCATTCAATTCAGTATTATTTTAAAAAATTGTATCAGATTGTAAATTAGACGATTCGGTTACTTATTCAGATTCTTAAGTGATTCAGAAACCAATTGTGATTCTAACTGTACTTAAAGTATTGTAGTTGGCCATGCATTAATAATATTTTCGATTATTGTGACTTTTGCCATAAGTTTATCCAAGGTCTTAGGGACAGTAGACATAAGGAGAAATAATTGTTTCTGACTATCATGTATAGCTTAAAATTGTAGGCCTGTTTCATCAAACATTATGCAAAGTATTATTTGGAAATGAATTTACCTTTTCATTAATTTGAGAATGTAATATAGTATTATCATTTATTCTAACTACATCAAACTTAGTTTCCGAAACTAAGACTACATTGTAACTTAATTTCCGTATTGACATCTTTAGTTTTCCGAGACGAATCAACATACATAAGATGGTGGAGGGAGAAATTTAAACACACACAATGAAAAATTGAAACCGCTGGATGTCTCTAGGCAGAGGCAGAGAAATGAGAGAGAGAGAGAGAGAAAGAAAAGGGGAAAAAGAAAAGAAGAGGGAGTACAGATAAAAATGTGGAATTTAAACGTAGTAAAATAGACCCTAACATTATAAGGTGCAGTGCTCATAAATCTAACAGCAAGATAGAAGTGACTGGGATTTTTTTAGGCTTATGCGAATATATAGACGAAGATATCACTTGAAAATTCATTTAGCCACTTTCAAAATGGCAACCAAAGTTGATGGTCAGATTAAATACTCATGATTTCTTGTGGAACTGTAGAGTTTTGAAACACATTTAGGATAATGTCAAAAGTGTAACACATATGCTTTGTTTGCACGTGGTTCGGTTGCAAATTCGGTGGGACTCATTGAACGTACTGGTTCGGAATACATTGTAATCAGGGATTCCGCCAGGATTTTCAGATTGGGGGTTGTAAAGACAAAATTGCAAGGTGGCCGTAGAGTTTTGCACTGTTTCTATCAACTTTTGACCCCGAAAAATGTTAAAGTTGGGGATACTCTGGAGGATTTGGGGCTGACACCCCCCACAGGGGCCGGGGCCTGGCAGGATCACTGATTGTAACAAATCTAGTAGATACCGTAGGCCATATCTTCCATTCCAGACTACTAATGTAAATTGAACATACAAAGAAAATGAATGGATTATATTTTTTCTGCTTAATTTTTATCAGAAAGGGCCAAGATTACATATGCAAACTGTATCAAAATGAAAAGTTACAAATGTTCAAAAGCAAAATTAGCATGTTCCTATAGGCATAGCA
>JAGDQP010061012.1:2098-12110 GCA_022664845.1 Lepisma saccharinum
CAGCAGTCAAAACAAGCAAGTGGCGCCAAGGACACAGTTTTACGGTAACCACAGTGACAGCTAACGCCGTCTATGCACAAATTCCGGTTTCATATTTACACACCTGGTAACTTGGATGTTACAAATCTTTTCGAGGGGTATTTGAACTAATACTACTGGTTTTGATTGATTATGTTCTTGTCCTGAGAGATCATCTCCTCTTGTAGTGGTTACGGGAGCTGAAGCATCTACAGGGGATCTATCTACAGGTGAACGTGAATGATATAACGTATCATCCGGGTCTGCTTGCTGAAATGAACGTGGGACAGGGAAGAATGTACGTACAGCTGGACTAGGTTTATTTTGAGAAACTGTTTTTTCATTTTCTGAAATTTCATGTTCCTCTTTTATTGTAAATGCATCTGGTACCATAAAGTAACTTGTTGATTCGTCACTAAGTTCAATGCATTCTTGTTCAGCAGGTGGGTCTGCGGTTTGCATTACTAAATTATCAATACTCTGATCAATTGGTTGATCGGTATTTGGTTCTATCTGCGCAAACAGTGTTGCCATCAACTGGTTTTTGTAAACGATTTGAACTTGAATTTGTACTTGAGTTTACGCAGTCTTAGTTTCCACATCTGGTGCAAGTACCTGGATTACGCGATTTTTCAAGTTCATTTAGAACTCTAGGGCATGTTGATTTACCGCAACGTGGGCAAATGTTTTCTACCATATTATGAACTGCTTGTTGCTTTGGGGGTTTGTTGTTCGGATTTTGTTTTAGCCTTAGACTTTCCGAACAACGGCATTGTAAATTCTAATTATGCACTTTCGATCCACTAGAAGAATACAATTAAACATAGAAACATGAAACAATGTATTTAAATCTAACACATATTATAACACTTGTGAACACAAGTTTAGTCGCTATTGTCTTTCGCCTTTTTTTTTTCGTTTAACGTTTCGTCTCACTGTGCGACTTTTTTTTTCACATCGGATCAAGAATATTGGTTAGGTTCGGAAAGTTGGTCGGTTTTAAATAATGGTGTGTCTATACAGGCCATGAAAGTAAAATGCGTGCTGGAAAGGAATGACAGGTATCGACAGGGCGAACCAGAAAGGAACAGGAGACCTCACTATACTTTCAACATGGAAAATGGGGCGGGGGGAAGAGCGTAACAAACCGGTGCTCCATCAGACTTGGGAGGGGGGGAGCGGGACGAACCAAGCCTCCACCAAACTTTCGACAAGGAAAGCGGGTGGGGGAGCGGGACGAAACGGCGCCACCACCAAACTTTCGACAGGGAAAGCGGGGAGCGGGAAAGTCCCGAAACCCATTCCCAAATTCCTCTATTAAGTTACCAAAACCCATAATTGGTTATTGAAATTTTCCCCGTTTAAACTTGTTAGAGAAAAAATACAAGTTGACGCATTTGGATGAGTTGTAGCTGTCAAGACGTAATCATAATAACAGGATGCAGCAATGACGGCAATAGACAACTCATGACACTCGTGATCAACCCACGAAATGATGAGTGTGAGACTTAGGAAAGTCCACGTGGCCATAACGATTATTCATGTAGCTGACCTTAATCCATACCCATATTTGGTCATGGTATGGTTATGTTTTTATGTTTTGCGAATGAAGCAGGCATCGCGTGACATGTCAGTCAGTCCCGGTTTCCTTCCTCACCCTTTTCCCCCAAGTATAAAATAGAATCTTCCCCTTAACCACCTGCTCTGTAGTGTCCCTGAATCCTGCCCGAGTACTAGAAGACCACCACTATGATGAAAATGTAACAGGTTAGTAAGATCTTTGAATTCGTAAAGTTGAACTGAAGCTCCTACTCAGCTTCTCAACTAGTCGTGTCGTACTATATTGAAACTCGCTGTAAACCTTAAGAATTCCCGTTGCAGACTCGGCATTCCGTTTAGATAGATATTTTGTTAACAGTTCATTCATTGGTTGTTGGAAATGTATAGTATTTCTTAGACACGTAAGGCTCTTCAAGCCAGAAATACAATTTCTTGATGTAGGACAAGTTCTGAAACTTGCCATAGGATAGGTTAAGTATGTAAATATTTCCCATTCCTTGTTATTTATTGTTATATTTTTTTTTTAGTTTTATAATAAAACATAAAATATGTGTGCCTCCATAGGTCATTTTCATAGTGAGAAGTTCAGTGAGTTACCCATTCTGCTGGATAAAAGGTACGTTCCAGTATAAGAGCTGAACCTAATTCCTTACCTTAAAACGGAATACCCCCTAGTGCGGGTTGGCGAAGCCCAGCTTCTCCCGATACGCATTAGCTTTCAGGACAGACAGAAAATTTATAAGTCATGTGTTTTACTCACCAGAATCCTATCGTGAAGTCGTCTGAGACACTTGTTCGGACTTCGGGTGGTGGAATGACTAAGTTTCTGATGGGTGGGAGTATTTAAATGAAGGACATGTACCACACCTCGGAAGTTGTGGTCGTATGACAAAACTCTTTGTGATGTCTAGCACCTTCGAGTATTGACGTGGTCAAAAACGTGACTTTGATTACTTCGCGTTAATTACGTTGTTTGTCATCCTGATATTATCTTTTGTTTACTTTGGTTGATAATTATAGATTATTTCTGCCCTGGTGAATTGCACATCTTCCGAGTGATTAACGTTCTACAGGAAGCCCAGGCGGACCTGTGTGGTTTATATTTTGGTAACTTCGCAGTTTGTCAAACCACAATTATCTAGTCAATCTCACCTTCAGTAAGCATTGACGTCGTTGATGTTACAACAGCCTTCCTGTTCTCTTGACTAATTTGCCTTTAGAAACTATGATTAATCATAGCTATCGCTTGTGCAAATTATGACATAATTAGCTCATCCTGTTTATTAAATCTACCCGAAGATAAGCAAGTCTTCTGGCAGGAATGTGAGTCCAAAGCCAAATACATTCTATAATTAAAAATAAAATAAAATAAAGCCGTTAAAATTTAGGGAATGAATTTTTGAGTGCCACACATGCATACTTTTGCACTGGATGGTGGTAATTACAACTTGATATATTCAGTTTAAATTGCAGTGTCTGTAAGGCAGGACATCCCTGATCTTCAACATTCACTATGTTCTCAATGTGGAATTGTTTCCGTAATAATGCCATCTTTTCAGTACCTTTACATTAAAAGATGGAACCCATTTCACAACATTGTGAAACAATATAGCGGATGTGGGATATGCTATATTCATTGGAAGTGTCCTACTGTAACCCATGTAAATTCTGAGTTAGCCATTCGACTTGACGCTGATATCCAACCGCTAAATCAGAACTTTCACAAGGTATTTGAACCATAAAATGAAACCGTATTGTTGCAGCTAAGCAAAATTCTCTCATAATGTATTCGTTCGCTGAAATTTTGAACCCTTGAAAATCAAGAATGTTCTGCCTTGCACATAGCAAACGAGAACCAACAGAATTATGTTGTTCAAGAATCAATTGTATTAATTGTGAAATACACTCTGGGTAATTTACGAACTAGTGACAAAATTTAAACAATGTTCTTTTCGCAATATGAAAATGACCCTGTTGCTGAAAATGTTCATAATAGTCTTGAAAATTTTCAGAGTGATTAATATGAGTTTCAACATGTGCAATCACCGTACCCGTGTCCCATATGTACATTCATTCATGTACATTGTGTAAATTACACTCATTACACTGAATCGGATTTTCTTTTAAATATGCACATACAGTTTTCAAAGTACACTTGTCCACAATATATTCACCCTTACAACTCAAGCACTGAGCCATGATTCACTACACAGATCCACTATATAAAATGATGATTAATATACACTTCCACTATAGATAACAATGTCCACCACAACACTGTCTCTTCAAGAGGAGCACGGTCCTTGGCATGAAGTAATGCTTTCAATTCCCATGGAGGCGTTTTCAGCATATAACGAATACCCAGTCGAAGTTTTCTATCAACTCGATTCCCTCAGGATGCTTCTCCAAATACAAGTTAAATAACGTATTCACAGCCTCTGTGTCCCTCAACACAGATTTCGTATGTTCTTCAAACATACCATATACTTCAAAAGGAGAAACATAGGGAAATGTATAGCCTCCTCGATGGCCCATACAGATGTAATTGCATGGACAAGCACAATTATTAAACCAACCTTCACAGAGCAAAAAACGATCGTGAAACCAGTCCTCAATGGCCGAGTATACACAGGTCTGATTCACCCAGCGAGGTGAGCAGATTCCGCTGGTGGAGGCGTAATAACTTTGATAGCACTTGCCTCAGACTTGGCTACTTGGAGACTGACTCCAGAGCCTCGTCACCAATAAGCATTGACAATGCAAACCAATAAAATACATGTGCTGTAAACCAGTGCGCATCTTAAAGAAGCCGCCACATGTCAACTGTTCCCACGGTGGCTCATTAACGATGGGAAGTCCAGGCCTCCTGCATATGGTAGGACTCACCAGGGGTCATGGGAAACGTCAAAACTCCAAAATTAATGGGGACTCACCTGGGGATTTCCGCTTCCAAATCAAGAAGCTTCTACTAGTTCCACTGTTAATAGAGAATAAAGCTAAAATCTGTTTCGGGGTCCGGACCCCCTTAAATATGTCTCTGGATATACGGTTGTTCAGTCACCAGGAGATAGTTTTAACATGAGCCGAGAGTCCCTTGTGAAAGCCGTCTTCCATATTGCCTATCACTTCTGGGGTCGAAGCCCGTGAAATGAGGGAAGGGGGAGAAAGATGAATAAGAGAATCAAAGCGGTGGATGATATGATCAGACTCGCTTCTACTCTCTGATCCTGTAAAAATGCCGTCGATCTTAAAGTGGCCTTATGCGTATCGATCTCGCTTATACGTGTTACATCACAGGATCCTCGCTAACACGCTAACGAACCACAGTTAAGCTAGGTAGTTTGTTTTTTTTATATACAAAACCATTGAAAGGGTTACGCCCTTTTTATGGGAAAAAGTTTTGGTAAATGGGCGGTTGTAGGAATTGGAGTTGGTCTATGAGGTTGTCTGGGAACTTTTTATTCTTTATTTATTAAAACGTGGGATCATTACGATTTTTTATCGTAAGCATTCATTAGGTTGGATTATATATAACTATGAAAAAATGAATGAATGATGTATGAATTCATGAAATGAGTAAGTACTTACACGCCACAGTCACAATAGGGGAAATGTTAGTATAGGCGATTGTGTGTTATCTTCTGTCCCCGGGGCGGCGCGGTGCGCTGGTAAGAGACATGATGATGGTGGAACTTTATGGATTACCGCCCACGTGAAGGAGGTATGAGTTCTGGTGGGTCTGGGTAGGTGAGGGCTATGAGCTGTGGTAGGTCTTGATGATTATCGGAGAGAGCGGCGAGAAACATGCTGAATAGAATAGAGTTTGGCATTAGCAAAGGGCGTTGATGATGGTAAGTGTTGCTGTGGTCTATAGTATCCAAAAGCAAGTGTTGCTGTGGTGATAGGCTTCATAACGGTTGGTAATGTAGCGTGAGCGTAAAGGTTTCAATATGGAATGGGATATTTGGCATGGTATCTTTGGCATATAAGTCTGCTATTGGCCTTGTGAGCTTAATACGATATGCGATACGGAGTGCATGACGTTCAAGAATTTTGAGTTTGTTATAATAGTTGCTGCTGCGATCCAGGCTGGATGACATTGTGTTTAAACTGTTCTGACTGTGAGAATTGCTTTGTAAGTATTGACGATGGTTATTGGTCTAATCCCCAAGTTGTGCCAGTAAGTTTTTTTAGAACGTTTAAGGGGTTTTATGCTTTAGCTATGAGCTGTTTTAAATGTGACTTCCAAGTTAGGTGATAATCAAATGAAATGCCAAGACATTTCACCGCATGAGTAGGTTTGTTTCTTGTCTACTGTACTGCAAGATGGAGTTTAGATGGTTGCGTTGTATGCGGGAACGTTGTTTAGCTGGTAGGAATACTATTGCTTGAGATTTACTTTCATTGATGGTAAGTTTCCATCTAGAACACCAGTTGCTAAATGAGTCTCTTGCTTCCTGCATATATCGGTTGATGTGTTGAATAATTTCGGTTGTTGCTAAAAAGGCTGTATCGTCTGCGTTAGTAAGGTTGTATATTATCTGGTAGTGTTCGTAGATATGTGCAGTATAGAATTTAGAGTAATGGAGAGAGCGCTGACTCTTGAGGGACTTCCGTATGAAGGAAGATGGGAAAAGAACTGGTATGATTGATAGTGATGTAAGCGGAACGTTCGGCGAGAAAGTTGTAGATGAATCCAATATACGCAGTTGGTAAGTGAAACTGAAGTAATTTCCAGATGAGTCCGTGATACCAAACTTTATCGAAGGCTTTTTCCAAGTCAAGGAACACAAGGCATGATGGTTTGCAGGTGTTGAAATGGTTTGTGATGTGAGTGGAGAGGCGTAAGAGTTGCACTCTAAAAAATTGATATAGTTGAATTGACGATAATATCGTAAATTTCACGATAAAATATGGTTATTTTTTAACCAATACTTTGTATGGTTGCATTGACAAAACGCATATTGTTAAGCTTTTTTTGTTAATTTTACAATACCTTTTTCTTGTTCACAACCGTTTACCATACGTTAACTAACAATACTTTATTGTTAATCAGTCGTCAGTATTGTTAAATTTACAAGTAATCAATCTGTATTATAGTAGCTTCAACAAGAGTGTGTGGTCAGGGGGGGGGGATTAATTACAATACTTTATCGTTGGCCTAACGATGTTTTGTTGTTGGTTCCCGTGCGGTATAACGATATAGTATTGTTAACTTTACAATATATTTTGCGAAGTTGTAGGTAAAATTAACAATACTTTATGGTTATACTAACAATAATTATTGTCATACAAATCGATGCACCTACAATACAACATTGTTATACTTACAATACTGTACTGTATTGTTACTGTAACGATATTATATTATTGGATTTAAAATACCAGTATTGTAGGATTTACAATAACAGTATTGTTGGTTTAATGCGGATTTAGGCGATATACAGGCTATGCCACACTATTATTATCACAGAGATAAATGCATGAAGAGTTACTTAAGTGATTTTTTTTAATAAGAAATACGAGACTGCTTGCAGACAGAGCTCCAACATTTCACTAATGTATTTTTAATGCATTTACATCATAATAACAGTATGATAGCTTGTGTAACGCTAAAATCCACGCTAAACCAACAATAAAGTATTTTAAAATAAAACCAACAATACTGCGTTGATAAATCCAACAATATTGCATGTACAACAATGCAAATAATAATACAAATGACATCGACATACAAAAGGTTGATACATTTTATCTACAATTGAACAAACACAATACAGTATATAAACAATACATATGGCTGTTCTTTAACACATGTTAATTTATTATATGCCACAAAATTAAAGACTAGTGCTTCAGTGTTTTTGTGGTTCACAATTTTTCGTAATTTTGGGGAATGACCCTTCTGCGTTTCGTATGTTGTGTAGCACTATTGCATTTACACGACGTTCTTAAATACCAACAGTTTAGGCTTTTTTTTAAAAAAACTTTGATCACTTCACTCTCGACTCTTCACAAATGAATGAGAATGATGCTTAATGATCTTTTTTTCATTGAAAGCACGGTTAAAATGTCACATTAAGTTTTATTGTACATTACTGTAAGTACAGAGTAAATAAAGATAAAACAAAAAACGCATTTCTTTAATACACAACAAATATGGAAATAAATTGTTTTCTATATGCTTGGTACATCTTTTAACATAGGTTTGCGATCATAAACATCACCATAAACAAATCCCATGAATGCACACTGCACAAAACCTATATTGTTATTATATGTTACTGACAAAAGAAGTGCCTCGATAAACTCTTATTTATTCATCATTCACAGGAACATTTTGACTATTTTTCGAAGTTTTTTCCAAAAATCATACCTATTACTAAAAAACAATATGTAACTGAATGAAAACTAAGTTTAAAAATAATAAAGTTAAATGTACGAGAATGCATTAAAATGAACTTAACGAGTGGGTGACTGGAATTATCGGTGGGTCCAACGAAAATAAATAAAGGAAATCGATATTCTTTCCGAGAGAATGTTCAGAATTTCTAGACATGGATAAATCTCTTGAAGAGGGGAAAAAAGCATCATGACAAATCTTCCCTGCCGCAGTATTTTGACAATTCGCATTATGTATATTTGGTGTTATATTATTTTCTAGACTTACGCGATTATTCTTCAGTTTCATCGTCTATCGCCTTTGAATTGATCTCATGACCTTTAGGGATCTGTGAATCGGGCCGGGTAAAGGGCGGGGATATGTGGAAGGACGTGGCCAGGGCTCTGTTAGGGTACCACTCCGGAATTCACCTGGACAAACTGAGGGGAAACCCTGGAAAACCTCAGTCGGGATGGATGACCATTGGGTTGGAACCTACGCCTCCCTGTCCGGTGCGGCAGCTACTGGACTACGGGACTCCGTGAGGGATGCCTGAGACATAGATGTCTATTTTGGCCTGACCTCCCTCAATCTTACCCTCCAGCACGGAATTCGCCACTGACCTCCCCTCCAGTTCTGATCTGGCCCTCGACCTCACCACCCAGGTTGGAGGACGAGGACCAACCTCCGGACGTTGGCCATCTCTAGTCTGAGACGGGTGTTACACACTGAATGAATAAGCTACTTATTGGACTTTAAAAAAAATCACTAACTATTCCATGACCATCCAGGAAATGGGGTGAAGTGAATAAAAAGAAGCAAATGCTCGAAAGTATTTACTCGCGAGTAAAGTATTCTCTCGCCTATCAAGTGAATAAAAGTTTGGTTTTACTCAAAAGCATTTTCTTGCGTCAATTAAGAGTTTACTTGCATGTTATTTTTATTCACTGTTACTTAAGTAATTGCTTCAAAATTCCGAGCATTTACTTCCACAGAAACATTTATATTTTCAAAGCACAAGTATTTACTCCTGATAGAAAGTATATATATACTCTCTCTCTCTTTTCACTTATTAAAAAATATTTACTTAAAAATAAGCAAGTATAAGCATTTACTCATTTTTATTCACTTCACCCAATGTCTTGACTTTTCCCGAACTTTTAAGGTCCGCGGAAAGGCAACAGAACGCGTTGTCTTTGCTACCAAGAAACATAGTTTCATGTGGCAGAGCATCACAATATTCATATCGAGGGTGAACATTGATATCTCGTATCTACAATTGTTGTCACCTAAAGTTATCTAATTACCGATATTGAAAAGAAAAATAATGGCAGACTTTCCATTTGAAACTTCGTAAGAAGTAAACCGTCCATTAACCGGTTTGTTTACTTGGTACAAAGTTTCAACTGGAAAGTTCACCATTTTTTTCCTTTCAATGATTAAATGACAACAACTTTAGGTAAAAAAAAAATGTAGATACGAGGTATCAGTGACTCACCCTTGATACAATGCAGGATTGTATTGTACGTATTCACAACCTTACACACACTTAAGTGTTTTGTCAGTGAAACGCGTGTGTTTACATGGAACGAAAGAATCAAAGGAATTTTTTTATATCCATTTGCTCTGCTGTGTGAAACCGTCATGAGTATGACATTATGGAAGCTTTCGCAAGTAGTCAGCACTTTCACATCAACATTGGTTATATCATAATTTTGTGCCGTTTTCGAATAGATGTGTGAACTATTATATTTAAATATCAAGAACACTTCTTGTACGTTAATAACATGTTATGTAAAAAAGTGCAACTGAGCCGGTACATGAATAACTTTCACGAATCAACACACAAAATATTGCACCTGCATAGTTTCATGATGGAACAAACAAAGGAAATATTTTTAAATTATACCTGTATCCTTTGTTCACATGAATAGATAATATATATACAAAACACCTGAGGCATTAATACACATACGATTTCCTTTGAACCGTGAATGTTATTGTTCCCGGATAGCACCAATTAGGGTTATACAAAATGACACTAAGGTAAAG
>JAGDQP010061013.1:0-12110 GCA_022664845.1 Lepisma saccharinum
AAAGTATTCCTACGCCCGGTTCTCACTTACGGATACAATGCCTGGATTGCCGCTGACCATACATTCTACAAAAAACTCCAAATACTTGAAAGACATGCCCTCCGTATTGCGTATCGTATAAAACTTCCCAGCCCGACCCAAGACCTTTATGACAGACTAACTTTCCCACACTTACTATATCACCTAGAAAAACTACGCATAAAATATGTTACAAAACGTTTCGAAACTAACCATCTGCTCTTCCATAATATCATCTCACACGAACAGCAAAACCAACCCTCTACTCACAGGCATACACCATTATCACTTCTCTTTACACTATACCACTACACCATGCCTCCAAATCACCCTGACATACCATTCATCTCTGCATACACCACACCGATCATCCCTCATTATTTAGCACCTACATATTCTGCATAGTGACCATCTTGAACGCAAAGGGCCCATCTGTCTCCATCACGATCTAGAGTAGCCCCTAGATCAGAAGATAATCACTCATTCGTCTTATTTGTGCCAAAGTGTTGTCTCGTCTAGTGCACCTCATGCCCATTTAATCATTCAGCATTATACAAACTGCCTTTTTTTATCCTTTATGCATGATTATGAGAAAACTCATAATGACCTTGATGAAAAGAATAAATAAAGATTAAAAGATCCAAAATAAAATCTCTTTGCCCACCCACCTCTCTCCCAAGATCCACATGTCTTTAGCCATCCCTTCCCAAATAGAGGGTTTAGCTCTCTGGGGGTGCTAGCCTGGCTAGCAAAAAAAACAAAACAAAAAAACTCAGGGGGCCCCATACACGCAAATACACCACTTTCACCTACTCTCTACACTTTACCAAAATAAAATTAATTACACCAAACCACTCTGACTATGGATTTACATCAACATCAGCGATGCCATATTTAGCATAAAGATGCTAAATCTAAAATAATTTACCTGGCTTTGGTATCTAGCATCTTGCTCTTAGCATCCTGGTCAAATCTAGCATAATTTAACTCAGTTTGCAAGACAACAGTTAAAAGAAAGAGAAATGTTGATATATGAAGAGCGTGAACGTGAAGCAGTAAAAAGAAGGGTGTTCCTGTACCAATTCCGCAACTCATTCATACAGATGATGACATCTGGCTCTAGCAGCGGGAGGTAACTACCTTCACAAAACAAAGAAAGATAGTATATAGCTCATAGCTGGTCCTGCTTCCATGGGCGATCTTTGAGAGAATGGGGAAAGGAAAGAGCCAGTTTCCGAAATCTTGGCTGTTTTGTTTGTCGGAGGCATAGATATTCGTTTGAAGTATAGTAATATAAAGATTAAATAGATAAGGCACGTTGACCCAGTGGTGTGCCTGAAGCATGTGGCTTGCACACAGAAGTATATTGCAATCTGTGGGTGACTTGCTTTGTGTCAATTTGTTCCTTCATTTAAAGCTTCTCCGTTGACTATAAGCTTGTTTTCTTGGAAATTTGTAAAGTCCCTGCCGTCACCAATTTGAGACATTTTGCGTTCTTGTTTGCGTGGGAAATTGAGGCTTCCTTCCAGCTTCCTTGTAATAAAAAAAAGGGGTTACTTTACTTTGAATAAGTTTAGTTGAGATAAAGATTTCGTGCTGGAAGTTTGGAAGTGTTGAATGCTATTGATTTTTCGTTCGTTGTTACGTTTTTTTTAATTGTTCGTGTTGTGACTTCTTTCTACAATGAAGAAGAAAATACATATACTCCCGGGGAGTTTCCTCTGGAAGAAGCACTTGAAACACTATTTTAGAGAAGTGTAAGATAAGTAGTTAAGTCAATTAAAAACTAGCATAATTTGAAGGAATTTAGCATAATTTAAATAGGTTTTTGGCATAATTTGAAACTCTGTATCCGGCAACGCTGATCAACATCAACTATCACTATTCAAGACATTCCTCATTATCTTGCATCTTTATATTATGCACAGTAGACATCAGTGTACTAACAGGACTTCATTCGTCTCCCATCTAATCCAGAGTCTCCCCTGGGTAAGAAGATAAACCAGCATCTGTTAATTAATCTTTTTTTTTTTTAGTGTTGTGACGTGTATCGCACCTCACGTCTATAATAATGGAAAACCCTCCCTAAAAGTATGATTATGAGCAAAAGCTCATAATGGCCACAAATATAATATAATAAACGAGAAAATAAAGTATTAAAGTAATCTAAAAAACCTTAGACCATCCACATTCCTTGACCTCCCTATTAATCTCTACCTCCCTTCCCTAATAGAGGGTACAGCCCTCTGCCGGGTGCTAGCAGCGGCTAGCAAAAAAAAGGGGGGAGAGTTCCTGACGATGAATAATAATAGTACTTCCAGTGATTAGTCTCTGAAAACGAAACTCCCATGTGGAAAATAAATTCTCGGCACAGTCTGAACTTCGGATATCCTCGGAAGCGTTCGACAGATAGGCATTAAGGCAGCACGATATACAGTGTAATTAAACCTGTACTTCACATAATTTATTTTTGTAATTAATGAACAATTAACTCATATATTTTTTCAAGGTCTATAATTTTAAGCTCTAAATATATAGGGGTCTATGTATATAATTTTTATCATCATATCGTGTTACAAATATGTACTGATTAGAAAATAGAGTCTGCGGCGTTATTCTCGTACCAAGTCTATACATCGGAAAATATTTAACTTAGAGCTTTGAAAGAAAAAAGAGAAAGAGAGAGAGTATAACTGCATACGCGCAATTGAATTATGATACTGGGAACCAGTGACGTCCAAGAAATATCTCTACGGGATATCAACTTCAGAATTTATAATGGAAAGTAGAGTAGTTTTTAATTTAATTGGATTGGAATCCATACAAAATAAAAACTTTTTTGAGGAAATATTCTGTTTTATATTTCTTGCGCTTTGACAGCTCATTTTGATGACACCACTATTAAGTCAGCAGCTTTGTCCCGTCACTAATAACTCAAGAACAATTTCAACGCTAACTGATTCCCTACACACTTTCCAGGCCTAGGACTGACAAAATAGTTAAATTTCTGGATTTTGAAGTGTTTAAAATCAATGAACATTCACCTTGTCAGTATGGACATGATTTTAATTTTCGTAAGAATTATAATGAATAGCTACTCCTTTAAGCTTTATGTTATAATTAAATGAACTTATCCTAATAATATCCTTATTTATATCATAATAATATTTATCATTATTCCGCATTTTGTACTAAAAATTTCTGCAGGATGGTACGAATGAAATACACTTTCATATCTTTTACTATTTGAAAGAAATCCTGGTTAAGTGGTTTGGTTTTTAAAATCCAGTTCGCGACATTATATCTTATCTATCCAACTTTTACAGGACAGGACGAAGTTTATCAGAACGAGACGTAAGTTTCAATCCATATGACGGTATTTCTGTGTTCAATAAACCTCTAGACATCAAAGTATTTGAATTTGATTTGAATTTTATTTTAGGGTCTTTAGGCAACTTTGGCTCAGGCCGTATGGATGATGATAAGAGAATTGGTGGAATGAAGAAAGTGTGAGGAAACGGAAGAAAACTCAGAAACACGGCGTTTCTCTTCGACAAGCCCAGATTTCATGAGGTGGTATCGAACGGATGACCGCAAGTACCAGAGGTGAGCACTCTACCACTAAGCCACCGCATAACGAAGTCCTTGTTCTGAGCAGTCATCATGGAAAGTGGCAAGTAACAAAATTCTTTGGAAACCTAAAATAGGTTATGGCTCTTGTCTTTTTCTTTTTTTTTTTTGACACGAAGCAACTGTACTTTTGCAAGGCGTCCCTGGAAAATATTGTTTTACTTGTGTTTGATAATTGAGTACCTATTACGTACGTAGGCCTATGTACACTTTAATAGGTCACTGAAACCACACTAAAAACAAAAAGCACACACACACATTTAAAGAATTTCAAAACTTGCAATTACATCCCAAACTCACGTGTTGTTAAGCTTTCAACCCTCTCAATGCACTGACATCGTTTACTTCTTTCCTGCGAGTGACGTCAGTGGTTGGTTCCGCCTACGACCCTTATTTTTCAGCTTCGGGTGGGAAGACTGCGCTACTTTCTCAGTATATTATACAAGTACTTTGGTTCTCACGGACTGGATTAAACAAAAACCACCTCCGCCAAGGAATCCTATGCTTTCAGTAGTTATACGAGGAGTATTAGTTTCCAATACAGATGAAGAAGTACATGACATGCTGAACTTAGAGCTGAAGGCATTGAAGTAGAGAAATTTATTCGCATACAATGCCAGGATGGACCTACATACATGGTACGAGTGCTGACAAACAAAGTCATAAACACACTCTTAATAGAAGGAGCATACATTTATAAGGAAAGACACCGTGTAGAGGCTTCGAAAACAAGTCCTCCATTACCCATTAGATGTGAATGCTGTCAAAGTTACAACGCTCACACAACATCAAAATGTCCGAGTACGCCAAGATGCGGGAATCCGTCGAAGACAATGAAACAAAACAATGTAAAAATACGGGGAGGAAACGCACAATGCGCAACAAAACACATCCAACTTATAGTTATAAATGTCAGGCTAAACCAGAACCAGTACAGGAATGACTGGAAATGACTGTACCATTAAGAAGTACAGATTCATATGTAGACTGAAATCAATCATTCATGCAACCTATCACCGTCGAAAATTTCTTACGATACACCACTCTAATCTTGCAAAATATATTCCCATTCTAAAGACAGCTTATTCTAAACCATGTTATTGCAGCAGCAACAGCAATCTTCAATGTAAACTTATATGCCACGTACTCAGGGCCTTACGTACATTTATATCACGAAGGCAAAATGCTAACTACGATGGAAGTACTTAAGATTATGGTTATTGCTTTGCTTTTTGTAAATATTCGATCACTCCTAAAACACAAAATGTGATTCGACCAACTGTGATTTGACACGAGTAAGATATCCAAGGTACCAAGTCATAAGGCACGACTACCCACAGAACAATGAACGAGCTCAGGGAGGAGCTGCGATAGACATAAAAAACAAAGTAAGTTATAGAACACAACGTATTAATCTGAACATTGCCCTACCGGTACTTGTTGTAGCAACAGTTTATTTTCCTAATATCGCATTACGATAGCAACCATGTATGTGCGTCCGGGACATCCTATACCATTAGGTTTTTTCACATACCTCTTTCATCATTACACGAATTTAATAGTAATGGCCGACATAAACATACATAGCCGAACGGATAGAGAAAAGGCTCAATTCTCAGATCATATAGAAACAAATCTTAATAGACATATTCACAAACTACCGCCACATACAAGACCTAGCAGCCAAACAACCCCTGATGCAGTTCTCACAACAACTTCCCTCATAACCAAATGTGCAATAACAGTACTCGATGACATTGGAAGTGATATTCTTCCAGTCAAAGTAACAATCTGTACTGGTCGAGATAAGACACATCAACCAACGACATGAACCTTAATCATTGTAGACAAAACCAACTGGACGAAGTATCGAAATCAAATAAACGACAAATAAACCACCTACGAACGAGACTGAACTCAACAACTCGATCAAAAGTATAACCAACGCCATCAAGAGCAGTGCGGATAATAACATACCAACTACTAGATGTAAAACATATCAGCCACTACTACCTCCACAATATTTAACGTTAGTACGAAAATCCAGACGATACTTTCGAGAATATGAGAGAACACGGAATGAAGAATACTTACTGCAGGCACGAAGATGGCAAACAGCAGTGCACAATTATATAATAGCTCACAAAAGACTCACGTGGCAAAACACACGCAATGCACTCAATCAAGAAAAACACCCAACGAAATACTGGAAGAAATTTCATCTCTTAACAGAACAGAAAACCACTACTACGTATCCATTGTTCCATAACGGACATGCACTACATACTGACCAAGAAAAAGCCGATGCATTTGCATCCCATCTGCAAACTGTCTTCACACCAGAACTGGAACAAAATAGATATAGTCCACATTTCTCGAAACGTGTAATAGATAGCATACTACAGCCATCTGCAAACCACCACATTGACGAAAATAATCCTCTAACACAAACAATAACATATGTAGAAATACAGAAAACACTGCGAAAGAAACGCAGCACTGCTCCAGGGTTTGATCAAATATCATACAAACTAATACAAGAATGTCCATTAAATCTATTTATTCTCTTAGCAGTCATTTGTACGTTCATACTACGAACAGGATTTTCCCCAACTGAACGAAAGTCTCAAAAGTCTGTATGTTTCTAAAACCAAACAAACCACCCGACTCAGTAAAATCGTATCGACCCATACAATTAACTGTCACACTAGGTAAACCATTTGAGGAAATACTAGCCCAACGGTTACACCCATTTTTAAGTAAAGAAGAAATTCTACTCATCAACCAAACGGGTTTCAAACTAATGTATAGTATTAACAATCAATTGCTGCAGCTAACGACCATAATTACAAATCACTATAATGAGTCACTTCCATCCTGCTTTATACTAATGGACCTAGAGAAAGCCTTTGATATAATCTGGCTATACGGCTTGTTTTACAAATTGTACAAACTAAAAATCCCTTTGAATTACCTAAGAATAATATGTATATTCATTTATCTTAAACCGCATTGCATACGTAAGCATTAATAACACAACTTCGCGTCCAATATTTCCGCACATGGGAGTGAAGCAAGGATCTTCTCTTTCACCTCTCCTGTATATACAATATGCATCTGATTTACCTACACCAGCACCAAACACATATCTACTTCAGTACACAGACAATACGGCATTTTTGACACTAGGTAGAACCATGCAACATATAAATTCTAACTTACAAGTAACACTCAACTACTTAATTGAATGATGTTAACGATGGAAACTGAAAATAAACAAAGACAAAATACAAACACTAGTAATTATAACAAAGTGCCGAAGTACCAAAGTGCCGTATGTACACAAACACTAGTACCAAAGTGCCGAAGTAAATCTCATAGAAACCCAAGAATGTTAAACGTGAAAATAGGAAACCATAAACTTAAACCAACTATAACAGTGACATATCTAGTCATAACATATGACAATAAACTACAGTGGACACCACATTTATAAAAAAAATTATAAACAAGGCCAGAAACAGACTACAGCTACTTCGCAGATTAACAGGACTGAACTGGGGACTAAGCCCAAAACTAACCCTCAACACCTACAAAGCCTTCATGAGAAGTATTCTAACGTTCGAACATATTGCCTGGTGTTCTGCACCCACTAAGTTCTACGAAAAACTTGAAATAATGGAAAGACACGTCATAAGGTTGGCCTACAGAATACCGTTACCTTATCTTAATAATGAGTTATACACTAAAATAAATTTTCCTAAGCTTACACAACACATAGCAGAATTGCGGCGTTCTTATACAGAAAAATGCCTAGGCGACAATAATGAGATATTTATTAACACAGTATTCATTGATCTAGAGCAAGATGTAAAGCATAAATATTGTCATACACCACTCAACGTACTGCTTAGTTTATATATTCAACACATACCACCTGACCACCATCACACGGCATTCTTTCAAAGAAACATTATCAATGAGCACATGCCACTCATCTTACCATACCAGCAATAACTACACTTGTATTATGTAAGGTATTTTTGTTATATTATCCAATGTTATGACAAGCTTCTTGATCTATATAAAACTTCTTAATTTATATATCATTTATTATGTTATAGTATTACTGTTTTGCTATACTCCGTGTATAAATGCACTTAGCCCATCTATTAATCTATTTGCACAGACATGTTTATACCACACATGCCTAGAGAGAGGGCGTAACCCTTTAGAGGCAAATAAACAAAACATATATTAATTCATGAAACCATACAAGGTCAAAGAAAAACGAACACCAGAAAAAGTTTGTATCGCACGATTAACGAAAATGATCAGGCCTTAACACTTCAGGTTATTAACAGATACCCAACCACCTGAATAGTAACTATTTATCCTATCTTATAGAAAAGAAAATACACAAGATCAAAATAGACTAGCCCCGCCATTATATCAATATAACATCACTTAGAGCAGCGACAATTATGTAAAATATAGATTACAAATAAAACAATAACGAAGAGACGGCATAACTGTCTGCGTTGACAGGACAACGATGATCTTCCTGTCCAACAATAATACTACTACTACAGTGCGCAGATTTAGCGACAAACAAATGAAGTAATTTATAATATTTTTGTAAGGGCAGACAATGAGTATGGTAAACACTTGTCCCTAAGTAAATAATTAGCTTGGTAGCATAAACGTTCCGTAAGAAGGCATTGCCCAGTTATTGTTACTCCTAAGATTCTTCTTAAATTAAGTTCTAAAATTATTTGTCGAACGAAACTGATATTACTCCGGGCACGTTGCTTACTGATTGTTTGACGACAGGTCATAACGAGATGGGGTAGCACAATCGTCAGGCATTCCCCCGAGCATCTCATAAGTCGGATCTCAACTGTCGAGTTGAAAACATATTTTTTAGGTTTTAGAAATAATAGCTGCTTCATGCTACAGTTCCTTTCTACCATTCTCATTTTTTCTGTAACGAGGCTGATCGGCAGAAGGCCCCTGGGGATCTTCCTTGAGGCCCCTGGGGATTTAGGTTCGTTACGAACCTGTTTGATGCCATCCGCACATGAAACATCATTTTTGCTGCTGTTCAGGCTTCGTTAAGTTACAAATTTAACCTATCCAAACCTAAGCAGATAAACTAAAGACTGTACTTTCATTTTTCTCTAGTTATTTATTTCTATAATATTGCCATTATAGTGTTTTCCTTAGAAAACTAAAAGGATGTTCAGAGACCCCTTAGCTTGTATCATTATGTAAAGCAGTTCTTGCGAGACGCTACAATAACACTGAATGGAATAAGTTCCATTTTGGAATATCATCGGATGGATATAACTTGAAATGCATCTGATGGAATATCACCGACGGGAATAGGGCCGATCGGAATAACACCGAATGGAAATGCACCGATTGGAATAAAACCGAAAGGAATAAGTCCGAGTGCAATAAACACGAAAACCTTTTTGGTTAAATTTGGATTCGGAATAATTTGTTTCGGCTTCGAATTTTTTAGTTCTTTCTGTTTCCGTTTGGAAGAACGGGAGCGATAAGAGGGTGTGAAGTTTGTAAACTCCACAGCATTGGTCTGGCAGCATTTTTCCAAATTAAAAATTACTAAGAATCGTTTAAGGTCGTGTTTAACCAATGATATGCTTTATCCTTTAATGGTAATTGCAGTTGAAAGAGACTTGTTTTCAAAGGTTGACAAAGATCTAGTAATAGATGAAGTAGCTAAAGCAAGTGAAGAAATGAAGTTGAAGTTATTAAAATAAGCACAGTTTAATTCCAAGGGCTATCAATGTGCTAATGTTGTATTATTTGTGTAACACTTTTATGAATATAGAATTTTATATTGTTTTGTGTTTATTTCTTTGAAATTGTGTACACTATAATAAACAATATAAAATGTGAATCTTGAAGTTAACGAAATATAGCCTACACTGTTTGATAAGAGACTTAATAAAATAGTATTACTTATGAGAGTGCTGAGCACGCTGCTTGGATAACATGATATTACTTACTTGGCAGGTTCCACGATGTTAAAAACCACGTTTTAGTAGTGTTCTCATGGTTTTCAACGTCGTTCAAATAAGTAATATCATGTTATCCACGCAGCGTGTTCAGCATTTTGAATTGTAACTTTTAGTAGTATTTTCGTGGTTTTCAACGTCGTGTAACCTGTCAAGTAAGTAATAGTATTACTTATATTTTAGGTAGAACTATTTTCGTGTAATAAAATTATAATATTTTGAATATACAAGTATGTTAAACTCTGATTGTGATCCTGTTTGTATTGGTAATACGAACCATTTAACAAAGTTAGCAACTGTATCTGTATTGATCAATAGTTTATAAGATTTTCCTAACAATGATTAAATATTTAAATTTTAGAATAACGTTTCAAAAAAGATTGGGGGAGGGAAAGCCCAGCGGCTATCAGCGCCAGGGCCCTCGAGGTAGCCAGTTCGGGCCTGATCCTTCCTTTAAGATCAAGAAATCGAATGTTCTCTCCCTTTCTCTCACCGAGAGACGAATTTAGTGCGTGGGTCTGGGGCCCTGGACCCCACTCAAAAAATTCAGAAATTTAGGAAGTATAGTATAACTTTGCACGTAGTTATTATATCTAGCAGAGGTTTCGCGCCCAGACACACATTATGACTTAAGACCCCACGGATACGCGTGGACTCCTCCCAAAACCAACTTCTAAATACGTGTCTGCTCTCAATCATTCACACACACACACAAATACAAGCTACGAAGCCCACTTGTGCTGATTTTAAAGAAACAATATCCACATTTTAAAAATTCAAATAAAACAAAAAGAGCAGGCAAGTCTTTCTTGATGACGTAACTGACTAATGAAAATGAAGTAAACTTATTGGTCATGTTTGTTTTTACTTTACTTGGGGTTTGTGGGTGGGTGTGTCTGAAGGTGTATGCTGAGGGAATAAAACCTTCTTTGTGTCATGTAAATAGGACAATTGCGAGGCAAGCAGTGACCGTTCGAAGGGACACTTACGAAATAAACTAATTCCTTCGAATATTTCGATATCACTGATTTCAGATTATTGCTCATCACAGATCACAAGTATAACTAAATATTTTTAGTGATTATCAGTACCAACCCTAGCAGCACAATTGGTTGGGCCATCATTGAAAAATGGTAGGCACTCCAACCAATCCAATGTTGGCCCGACGTTGTAATTGGCCACTTTGCCTTCAATTTGCCAACGAACTCGTTTGCCAACGCTTGCCCAACGAAGAAACTAACCTTTTGCCAACCAAACTTCATAATCCCAACGCTTGCCCAACGTTCACCCAGCACTTCCCCAACGTTCACCCAACGTTGGCCCTTCAGAATAGAAATACCATCCCCCAACCTTTCTCTACCTCCTCCGTTCCCTCCCTCGCTACTTACCCCCAGCTTTACAATCGACCGCTAAGCTTTTAGCCAGCGGTAAGTTATATTTTGCGTTCTGTAGAGAACGCAAAATATGACTTGACCTCAACTTATCGCTGGCTAGAAACTTACTGGGCCGATTGTAAAACTGGGAGTTATTCTACTTACCCTACCTTCAGTGATTTACGTAAAACCCACAGAAATACATGTTACGGAAAGTATTTGTAGATTTCTACTCAATACTATTGCAAAGAATTGTGTTTCCGACGTTTCGGAAGTCTTAATCTGTTTTCAGGTAAAGAAAAAAGTGCTAAAACGTGGAGATGAAGGTGAGAATAACCTAAGTCGTGGAAGAGAAAACGATAAGAATTTAAGACCAAGAAGTTGACAGCATTAATAAGGTTGATTTTGTTGTCATAACGAAGCAAACTTCTAGTTGGCGAAAGGAAGCATTTGAAAACAATGACTTAACACGGCATGATACTAAAAAAAAAAAGTCCTTCCTCTCCTCGACAATGATTTTTTTTTTCTGTTGCACGAGCAACTAAGTCCCATGATTACTTCTGGAATGTAGTTCCCGTAACAGCAAAGGAAATTCTGATTGATTTTTACGATTTCTTGGTCTTCTAATACACTCTTACGATATTTTCCTGAGGAAGAATTAATTCTCAACTTCATATCCATGTTTTGGCAATAGCAAACTGGCGTTGACTGACAATGCCCAGAGGACCTTTGAGTTAGGTACTGCCTTCGCGCAGACAACCCCTCATTACATATTATGCAATAAATTACTTTACCAGCATGGCAGCAACACTAACACTAACATTTGAAACTGGAATCTTATACTTAAAGTATCATCAAGGTCATCATAATTACAGCATCATAAAGTTGACATTGAATGTATTTGGTAAAACGTGTTGTTAGTACAGTAAAAATTTGTTACATCATTTATATATGGCATTAATGTTTGAAAGTATGTGCACACACATTAATGTATGTGTTCAATACAAAATATTTACTTTAGAAATAAAGTTATACACGAATTGGT
>JAGDQP010061014.1:0-12110 GCA_022664845.1 Lepisma saccharinum
TAACTTGTGTTGTTTCCATACTGTGAACTTTTTCTCTCTCTCCCAATTGATGCTGTGAAGAACAAAACTTGTAAGTTATAACTTCTAATACAACGATCTACGTGAAGATTCTCAGCAGTAAACTGCAAGAAGAAAAAGATTTGAGTGAGAAGGTTGAAAATGGAGGTATCGCCAAACTTCAAATGGCATGGGTTACATGTAAGGAACTCAGGCACAACACATTTAGTGTTTGAGAATTCTTCTTTATTAAAGATTAAACGTTGATTTATAGGTTTCAGTAATGTATAGAAGTTGCACGCAGCACCTCCATTGAAAACCGTACAACCTAATCAATGGGAACTCATGAACCAAAATAACCAAATTGCGAAAACAAGAAAATAAGAGGCTTCAACTTCATATGAAATTCAACTCCATAGGAAAATATACTAAAGAGGGAACTTGTATCAATTTAAACAAATGAAAAAGCGCTGTTAATTTGTTAAGAAGGCCACGTGTGGCTGCCATGTTAATTTCATGAATTTGGTACAATATAGAGCAAGTTCTGGAGTTGTCCGCTATTCCACCGAACTGTAATAATTTTATTATTATACATTAATCAAATATAAATAAACATTCCTGATGTTTTATTTATGGGCTTTAAGCCTCAACGGCTCAGATTGGGATAGGGGATCAGAAAGGATTTTTTATATGTACTATCGGCGCCAAAAATAAATATCCACCCAAGCTCAAACGTATGCAACCAAAATCGAATGAAAGTTAATTAGTTGCGTCACGATAGGAGAACCTGAAAATTTCATTTGTGTATTTATGAGAAATTTAAAGAGAGATGGGAAGTGGAGAAACAGCGCAGTACTACTATCTTAATGCTTCATAATTGTCAAAGAAATTCGTGATGTTAACTTTAGATTTAATCAGGGACGACGATTTGTAAATAAATATTGGGATGGGAAGGATGTATCAACTTGAAACTAATTTCTAGGTCTGTTGATAGTGTGGCTAACGCACATCTACTGCCCAGTTCTTATGTTCGTCTATGCTCGTAGAGAAAAGTAAATCGAAAGAACCACAAGCTGTTGAGAGGTGATTAAGGCGTCGTTGAAAAGGTCTTTGCCAACTTGCAGTGAGTCGTCAAAGTCGCCTTGATTTACGTAGTGGTTCTGTGTTGCCAAACCATTATTTCAAATTCAATTTTTAATTCTTTCCATTTCGTTAGACCCATCTGGAGCAAAATATCATATATATGTGGTATGTACAATTGAAAGATACTGCGGTGTTTCCATTCCCAAGTACACCAGCTTTCAGTATTACCAACGTACTTAAATTTTTCACGTTTCCTCAATATCGTTAGATATTTCCGCACCAAACTTGATATACAATTTATTCGACACAATCATTAATTACTGGGGATATTAATGATCTCAGGTATCAGTGTTGTTAGCTGTAGTGTTCGAAACTACATGTCTACAATTGTTTGGATTGGATCCTAATATGTAAATGATATTGAGCAACTTTTCCTAGAGAATTAACCTTGAAATTGGCAACCCTGCGCGAGTCGCTACCTTGGCCTGTTTTCGTGGTGAAGGCGATATCTCGCTACTGTTTGGGTTTGTTGGTTATATAGGAAGGTCGACTTTGGTGGCTGCTGCGACATAGTAAATTGTGGTTTAATCCGACATCGAAGAGCTTAGAATAATGATTATTATATGTAAGAAGTTAAATAGCGATGCCAATTGCATGGGGCATTCTATTCTAAAGTATTATGATAATTCAGTTGCATTTGTGAACTAAATATTCGAGATTAATACCTTAGGCTTTGTGAATTAAATTAAATTATTTCATAAACGAAAGTTGTTAATTGATTTCATGTAATAGCAAGTTTAATCAGTCACATAAAGTGCAGTTCGATTTTATTTTAAATTCTCGTTGAGAAGGTATAACCTTCCTTTTGTGTTTCTGTGAAAGAGCGAAGGTGGTGACGTTTTCTTTCTGTGAAAGGGTGTCCCCCTCCTTATACGTCTTGTTGGGACGTCTAAACAAACTTTGATGGAATGATTGTTTCATAATACAGTAATTTCTGAGAGAAGGTGATCGAGATTTATTATAACAAAAATTTGAATCCTTGCTTTTAAGTCATTTCTAATTTAATCTACAGAATTTAAGAGGGAACATTTTGAAATTTCTAAAGGGTTTAAAAATAAACAGCGCTCGAATAATCTATTGAAATCTTTATTAACAGTTAATTAATTATATTTGAGGAATTGCTCAATATAAAATCAAATCTATTTCATAACTGTTTGGTTGTTTATAAAAAAAAAACAAATGATTCTGCCTTGCAGTTCGTAAGTGTAAATTACGGAAAATAAAGTTGTTCTGTTTTGTTTAATCAAGTTGTCGGAATTTTGATTTAATTTATCCAATTAGTTTAGTAATCAAAACATACTATTCCTATCATATTAGTTCGCATGTTGCGAGCGATCTGGGACTCCAGTTATGTCCACCCACTTGTATTGATACTCACTTGAATCAAGATTTGAAAGATTGTTTGAACTCCGAGTGAATATCGGGCGAGTGCGGTTACAGATGCAAACCCAAACAGTCGGAGTTTTTTCATAGGCTAAGTATGCTTGGTTTCGAAGTTTAATTTGATTGATGTTAAGACGCACTATTGTATGAATTTAGTGTGCAAGGCGAAATTGTAAACAAAGCTCTAAATGTGGCTACACGAGCGTCCTGGCCCAGCGTAATAGGTTGCGCCTTAGATGTTTGGAACGACAGTAAATGCCTATATCAAGTACTATTTTGTTTGTTTATTGAATTTTTATGCTTACTAATGATTATATGGTTTTCTTTTGAAAATTGTGAATTTTGACCTTTAGGGGCTGTAGTTCAGTTCCTGTACATTGGAATTAAGCAATTTTGTTAATATACAGTCTAGGGACTCCCTAGAGTGTTTTTCAGTCGAAATATGGACTTCACAAAAAATTTGGATTGTATATGGTAAACCGAGGTAACTCGGGGTAAATAGAAAATTTTGAAAATCTCGGGTTCTGAGTGAGTTAGAGCCTCTTTTCGAATTGTTTTCGTTTACGTGCGATGTTTTACATCGTTTTAAGTCTCTTAGAGCGATATGGTTTGAAAATTTAAAATTTTGAAGTGACTAACTTTCTTGTTTTTCTATTCCGTGATTGCGTCGGAGGTGGATTGTCATCTTGTTTATTGGATTCACTTGTAAACGTGTTTGAAATTTAAAACATTTTTGTTCGAAAACTATCCGGACTTGATTGAATTGGAAATTAAATAGTTTTGGTTTAGAAAAAAAAGAAATAAGAAATTGAGATTAATTTGTAACTTTGTTTATCGGATGCATGGGTTTCCCATTTCTTTTCCTTCGCGATTAAAATTAAATTGCGTAATAACCTACAGAATAAAGGAAATATTTCATACTTATTCGGTGTTTAACATTTTATTTGTTGAATTAAGGAATTCCTTTTCCATTAGACTTTAGACATTATTGTGAAATCTGTTGACTGAGTTCTCGCTGAGTTTGTGGTAGATTTACATGTAAGTTACTTGTAATATTTGTGTGTTTTGTATTGCTTTTGGGTACTTTTCCGTCATGGAAGATTCTATTGTAATCGACATGCCTCCAAGTGAGGAAGACTTTTGTACGATGGATCATACTGGATTTGTAGATTCTCGGTCTGGCATACTAGGTAGATCAGACATGGAGTTCTTCTCCTCATGCTAGTCGGTTTGAAGTTTTTGATGTGCGAAATAGTTATCCAGTCGAACAACATCCGCCATATAACATTGGGTTCAATCCCATTCAGAACCCATTCAGAGAAATGTAGGGTCACCCTACCATAGTTTTCGAGAATTTAGCAACTATATACCTTACTATACTGTAGGTTATGACAGTAGATTTTCGGGAGATGTTGGATTTCAATATCCGTACAACTTTAGTACGCCTTTGCTGAATAGATCGGTTGTTCCGGCGATGCGTCGAGGAAACTTAAGATTTCAAGAACCTTTTGTTGATAGATGTATTAACAATCAGCTAGGTCAAAATGTATCATTTGCTAATGATGTACATGATGTTAGAGCTCGGAATTTGGAAATTCCTATTGGACCTTTTGTTGAATTATGTAGAGATTCGGTAGTGTGTCTGACTCCTCCCATTGCGTTAGTCGATAAATTAAATTTTTCAAATTTAACAAAGGTTTTAACTGAACGAATGGGAAAGTCAGTGATTGATGGTGCAGACGGTTATTTGGTTTTATGTGAATATTGGTAGTATGTGAAGAAGTTGTAAAGACCACGGCTTTACTTATTAGTGTAATTTTGAGTAATCTGCTGCTAAAAACGAAAGGTGAATTGTACAAATATATTTTTTGTTACAATAAGAGGCTTTCTTGCAATCAAAGCAAAGGCATAATTTTAGATCGATTTGTTTCAAGAGTTTTGAAAGGAGAAATAAAAAGCAAACGGCTGTTTTGAAGGATGTCAGCTCAGGAAAATGCACTTGATTATGTGGACTCGATCGTGTTATGCGCTTCTGTTTGAATTGTTTTCATAGCGAAGCTAACCTTCTTTCTACTATTGTTAAAGGATTAAATCCTTCTTATGTATTCAAGTGCCTTTCGAATATTGTTCCTTTAACAGTTAATGAGCTTAAGTCGAGGATTTTGAATTACGATCAATACAAACGAGTAAAGATTGATTTCAATAAAAATGATAGGTTTTCGAAGGGACATAAAGAAACTGATTTTAAAAGATCTAGAAATTGTTTTATGTCAAGTGAGCAGAATAAATTACAGCATGTTCGTGAAAATAATGTTCGATTTAATCGTGATCAAATCAGAGGTACTAATAATGAAATTAGAAATACATTTGATCAAAATATGTTTGATAAATACCGTAGGCAAAACAAAAGTTTAACAGCAGGGTCAAACAAAGGGTCAATGCAAAAAATTCCATCAGTGATTGAAGGAAGGGTAGCTGCTTTCGTGAATGGATGGGTGAAAAATAGTATGCAGTCACTCTGTATGAATTCTGAGTGCAGTTTTAATTTGGTATCGAAAAGTTTTGTTGACTCCTTGAATTTACATCGAGATAGGATTCGTAAAGTGAATGAAGTTAGCATTCGATCAGCATTTAGTGAACTTTTTGTTTCTGATCAGGTGGTGAACTTAAAGGTGAATGCTGCCGGAGAAGCGGTTATTGCTGAACTCAGAATAGTGGATGGGTTGCCTTGCGCTTGCGTCTTGGGAATTCCATATTTGAAATTAATCTAAGGAAATTTAGATTTTGTTCATGACCGTTTATTTCTACGGGATGGTAAGACGAAAGTAGGATTAAGATGAATTTCCGAGGCTGGTTCAATTAATTTGTTGATTGGTTGTTTAAATGATTGTTCATCGTCTTTATCTTCGTCGTCGAAATTGAGTGCAGTTTTATTTCAAGTAATGAAAACTGAATCTAATAGATTGAAACAACGACGTTGTTTAGAAATTGGTAAATTTAAAGATGTTGAAGTGCAGTGTGACAGAAGTTTGGACGATGTGTAAATCCCCTTTAGTTGGATTTACCTGAAGGGGAACAAGTTCTAAACAATGAAATTGAATTAGATACTCGCTTGAATCAAGATTTGAAAGATTGTTTGAATTCCGAGTGAACATCGGGCAAGTGCGGTTACATAGCCCATTTTATAAAAACGATTTTTTGTAATTATTAGATTTATTGAAAAATATAGCGATTACATAATTAAAAATAAAATATAATACTTGACGAGTACCACTGACCAAAGGCTCCCATTAGGGGCAATATTTATTTATTTAGAACACAGCAGGAGAACCTATTTACAATATTCCATATTTTAGATTATTGTCACCGCTATTAGTATAATCAACATACATATTTTTTTTACAATGTTATGAATTTGTTTAACATTCATGTTATGAAAATCAATTTCATCAACTCTTTTACTTATGTCATTATAGGTTGCGCACATTCTCCAAGTTGGTGACTTTTGCATAATATTTGTTCGCGGTTTTTGATAATAAAATAATCCTGAGTTTTTTGTTCTGGTTTTGGTTGATGGGACATGTATCTGAAAGTTTGAGAGCAGATTGATGCAATCTATTCTATTTGTAAACACGTTGTATAGAAAAATCATTTCTTGAAGAGTACGTCTGTTCCCAAGACTCATCATGCTAAAGTTTGTATTTAATATTTTTTGCTATCAGTTCTCGGAAAAACGCCTGTTTCTTTGTATACCAGGAATCGTAGGAATTTTGCTTGAATTTTTTTCCAGTTTGTCTGAGCTATGTGTAGTACTTGGATTCCAGATAATGGTAGCGTATTCAATTTTTGATCTTACATATGTTTGAAATAGACGTATGAGAGTTTCTGTCTTCCTGAAATCCTTTCCGATTCTTATTATTAATCCCAGGTTTCTATAAGCTTCATTAACAACTTTGTCTACATGAACATCAAAAAGCAATTTGGAATCAAATATTATACCTAGATCCTTTATAGTTTTGGGGTATGGTAGATGCGTGTTATTAATTTTATATTTGAAATGCACGGCTGTCTGACGTCTCGTAAATGACATTATGTTACATTTGTTGACATTAATTTCAAGTGAGTTATTGTTACACCATTTAACTATTTCGTTTATGTCAAGTTGTAGATTTTCACAATCGTTCAATGAGTTTATATTAGAGTAAATATTTAGGTCGTCAGCGAATAAAAGTTTGTTAGGTGTTTGGATACATGCAGGAAGATCATTAATGAACAATAAAAATAATAGGGGTCCTATGTTCGACCCTTGAGGCACTCCCGAAGATACAGTATATATTTTTTTGGATATTCCACCTTTGTAAACAACATATTGTTTACGATTATTAAAACAAGACTCAAATAACTTAACCAGACCTGGGAGAAAATGAAATTGCCTAAGTTTTTCCGTAATAATGCAGTGATTTACTGTGTCAAATGTTTTAGCAAAGTCTGATGACGCTTGTCTTTGAAAACAGATCCTATCATAATTTACTGTTGGCCAGTTTCATAAATAACATTCGTTTTAAGATGCATTTCTGGTGAAAGCTGACATGCCATTAGGCAACACCTCTGAACTTCATTAACAACTTGTATGCTGGTAAATGATTTTTAAAGTCTGTCATATATAAGTTTGTTGTTGTTGTTGTTATTACCGCTGACTATTACGATGAATATAGTAATTTGATTTGTACTCGAGCTCGGCGAAATGCAGCAACTCGATGTATCAGGGACACAAAAAGTCGCTGATAGTCCGCTGAAGGGATGGGCAGCCATGTTGTCTCGATTGCTTTCCACAATTCGCTGGTTGTTGCGGTTGGAGGAACTTGGGCACTATATTACATCCACTTGCTGGCCCTGACCTAAGGTTGAAGTTATGTAGTCAGTAATGAGACAGAGGTTCGTTAAAGTTGACCTACCACTAAGGAAACAATGTTGAAATTCTGATATTGATGGTCTGACATGAATACTGATTTTTTTGAACAATATTGATTCAAATACTTTGGCAAATGTGCATAATATGGCAATTGGTCTATAATTTTTTATTTCAGATTTGCTATTGCTTTTAGGTATGGGACAAATTTTTGTTGTTTTCCATTTATCCGGAATCACATTACAAGTGATTATTAGGATAAATATGATATAAAGTGGTGCCAATAGGGGTTCTGCGCAGCCCTTTACTATATATTGCTTAATATCATCAGAGCCTGTACTTCCTTTCGATTGTAACTTTTTTATTGCATGTTGTATTTCTCGCATTTCAATATGTGAGACTTCAAGTTGATCTAATTTATCGCTCAGTTTAAGCGTTTCGGTTTGCATGAAATTACCATGTGTATGTTCTTTCTTATAGACGCTTTGAAAATACAAAGCAAAGGAATTCACAATCTCATTGTCGGTCTCTAACATCCGGCCATTATATGTTAGTGTATTACCATTTAAATGACGAGTCTTCTGTTTCATGGAGTCCCAAAATTGAGCTGGATTGGTTTCAATTGCAGATTCAGACAAGTTTATATAATTATTGTGCGCAGCTTTGATTTCATCCTTTACCTCGGCTCTTAATTTACAAAATTCTTGATAATGATAATGAGAATTACCTCCATTAGCTTTACACTTTTTATGGTCATACGCCTTTCTTTTAATTTTGTTTATTATATCTGCATTAAACCAGTACGGATAATTCCGATTTGAGTGTTTTTTTAGGGATACATTTATCAAATATTTTAAATATGATATCATAGAAGTGGTCAACTGCCACGTTTACATCAGAATGTTTATTGAGAACATGCCAGTTTGTCTGCTTAAGCTCATAATAAAGTTGCATAAAGCTTGACTTCCTATAGTTAAATCCTGATACCTTGCTGTGTATTTTCGCCGTTTGTCTACTTTTTGTTTTTATATTTATGTATATAGCTGGATGATATACATCTTCCTTAACTAACGGGGAGATTTCTTTGTTTACGGCATGAGAGTCTAAATTGGTGAGTACTAAATCTAATGTTTTTCCGTAACTATTAACTATATCATTAATTGAGTGTAATTCATAGAGTGATATGAAATTGTGTAGGTTTTTATACCTATTAGGTGCTACGGTGAAATTGAATTCGCTTCCATTTACATCTGATAAATTAAAGTCCCTAATTACGAGAATAAAGCAACCCGGTAAACACTTTGTCTCAATAAATTGATATACCTTATCATATACCTCGGTAGCAGAGTTAGGGAGAAAGTATAATACACAGACAAAAAAGCTTGTTTTTGGACATGAAATTTTTGCTAACACACAATCTATCCCAAGATCAGAGCAGTCTATGAAGTTCACTTTGAATTTTTTTTTTTACTCCTAGTAATGTTCACCCCCTTCTGTTGGCCACATAACCCTGCCCTCCTGTCGCACCTGAATACACAATTTCTATCGTCAAAAAGTTCACTGTCAAATGTTCCGGAATGAAGCCAACTTTCACAAATTCCTATATCATAGTTGCATGACAGAACATTGCAAATATTTCTTTTTGTTAAAAGACCCCGCGAGTTCTGAAAATAGACAATTAAGAATTTATTTGTATCATTCCTGTCATCAGTTTCTTTGCTGTTCGCGTTTAACTGGTTGTTTATCAAGTCACTAAACTGAACCTTACTTTGTGTTTCCGGTCATTCCCTCTCATCCCCTCGGGCTATAGTAGCTTGTTTTCTTGAGCTTCTTCTAGGATTTTGGTCTGAGACGCGGAACTTCCGTTGCTACTTTCACTCGAGTACTTTGCATCCAGTGTTTCCAACCCCTCATTTTTCAGGTCTTCTAGCGTATACACTTTGTTATCGAATTATAACTTATCGAACCTAAGAATAGCCCTCTTTCCTTGCGATCTTGCATACCTTATATACACAACCAATTCCTTCCAGGTCTCACGAACACGCACAGATAAGTCCTGAGTCACTATCACGGGAGTTCCTTTCGCTTTGTAATCATTTTTTAGTACTTCCGCTTTGCGTTTGTAAAAGGAGAAATTAACAATAATAACCCTATTTCGGCCACGTCCTAGCCTATGCGCTCTTTCTATATCCTGTGGTTCAAGCTCGATGTGTAATTGTTTTTTGACAAAAGTTCTCACTATATTTTTACAGTCTTCCCAAGTTTCATTCTTCTGTTCATCTAGGTTCCTAAAGATCAAGTTGTCCCGTGGCGATTGATTTTCTAACTTGTCAATTAAATCTCCTTGCAGCACTATTAATTGTCGGAGTTGTCTGTTCTCTTCTCTCACCTCATTTACTTCTTTTGTAACAAAGTTCAGTTGTTTGCACAAATTTTAATTTGTCTCACACAAATCTGATATCTTATTCTCCAGAATCACTAATTTATCCATCACATCGTTTAAGGTCAGAGGCCCAGGATTTGATTCCACACAGCCGATTATCAGTAGCACAGAAATGACTCCACTCAGAAAAAACAATACCGCTGAAATCAGATGAATATTCTACAGCATTAAGTTCGCAACACTGTTTGGAAGGTCTTCCACAAAATATCCCGATCCGTTGTCTCCAGCTGTCAGTGGAGATACCCATGATTTCACGGTCCACTGACTCTCAGGGCATTCAACAAACACGTCCACACGCCACGATAACTTGGTAATATACTCAAGATGATACCACTGTTCTAAAAGTAATGATATAGGAATAACCAGAAGAAAAGTATACAATAAGACATTTTGTGTGCCTGTAAAAGTTCCCAGAAATGTTTTCCACAAAAAATATGAATCTGTAAAACGTTTACGTAAGTATTTTTCACTTCGTTTTTAAATTTGAGAATAGAGTTTACAGTATGTATGTGTTTAGGTAAACTATTATAACTTTGGCAGCACTTAACATTAACATCATTTGTACCGTAAGTAGAAGGATTAATATTCTCAATGTTAACTTTAATTCGCTTATTTGCCATGTCTTATATCCATCTACTTCATTCCTTTTATATATAGATAATTACTACGCATATTCACACCGCACGCTTGGTGAACGTAGATACATGAATGAATGTTAAGTAATACTGTTTGTGCGCCCGAGAAATTATCAAGGGACCTCGGAACATTTGCGATTGTTAATAGAATCTGAGCACTATCTTACTTTTACATGACAATCGTTCAAATAGAAATTACTAAAATTGTTTTGGACGATAATATTTCAATTTCAGTGTAATAAAATGGTTAATTTTGTACTAATAGCATGTGAATAAGCATTGAAACTATTGAAGGGTAGAAAAATATTGAATGTGATAACTAATAACCATTTTTGGATTGATTGTCAAATATTATTGTTTGCACTTTGGCTAAACGACAACGGTTATTTGGATACACTGTAATACCGTTACACGTTTGTAACAAGACTTCTTTTGAGATTTCGGGTTCAATTCCCATCATGGTCTCTTGAGCGGAGTGGTTCTAAGCTCACTTCACAAAAAGCTGTAGGTCCTGTCCTTACCAGGTTACTAGTTCACCAACTCATTTAAGGCATTTATAATAATTCCATGAATGAAGAACTTATTGACAGAAGCAAGTAGAGCCTATCTACTTAAGTCTTAGTGTTTCATCTTGCGTTTCACTGTCTGATTATCACTGTGCAACAAATTTTCAACTTTTAGTTCTTTCCTAAGAAATTTGCTGCAAGTATCATAGTATCAGTGTGATTGATCGCTGCAGTGAAATCCGTTTCTTTCTATCAGGCTTAGGTTTTGAGAAATATACAAACCAATAATGTGACACACAAGGGGCAGGAATGAACTAATAAAATTTCATAAATATAGCAGTCACTTGTATGGGCATGTGGTTAACGCCAAATCGTGTGTAGAGCGAATAGCATTGAGGTAAGTGTGCCTCTGAACCAATCTCTAAGATTATCAGCACATGACTTGCAGAACAACTGTGGGGCAGAGATATGAATTGGATATTCTTACGCTAATATTAAATGCGAAGTGTACAAAAAGTTTATCTTTTATGCTGTACTTTTAAAAAGTCACTCTGCTTCATTTCCGGCATGGAATACCACATTCGCGTGTTGTAGCATCTCCTCTGACACTACAAAACTCCATGTCTACACCCCAGTGGTGCAAACTCCAGGTAGGGAGTGCCCAAAAATGTCTGAAATCGTCACCTTTTTCTGATCAGTGCTCGTTTTTCTCAAACTTGAAGGCTGGTACAGAAAAACAAATTATATTTTCGAATTCAGCAGAGGAAGCACTTTTAGGAACAGCCACTATCTCTCAGGAAAGAAAATATGTGTTGCACAGTGTTATTAACTGAAATGCTAATAACGTCTTGAATAGAGATGGTGATTGATTTGGTGCGAATCTATGGACGAATGAAGATTTGTATAGGGGACAGAGCCGCAGATATTCATTTCTATATACGTATATTGAAACAAGCAACGTCCCTTGGGGTAACAAGGTATCAACTTACATCGTTTCTGATCTCAGCACATCGTACTGTATAGTATAAATAACATTTTACACCATATTTTCTGTTGAAAGTAAAAATTTTCTTTCCTCAATATATGAGTATATA